>VURO01011778.1:1562-15087 GCA_015108175.1 Pelvicachromis taeniatus
AAACCCACCACCCCCACCAAAAAAAAAAAAAAAAAAAAAAAAAAAAAAAAAAAAAAAACAGCACTGAGGGGATTTTTTTTTTTACCTTCCGGCCTCCATTCACTGCATCGTTTGCTTCTTCTTTACCCCTCTTGTCAAGAAATGACTGAAAGAGTGATTAACTACTGAAATCCGTCCACTGGCCTCCCCTCGCGCACATTCAGGGACACACACGCACACAAAACTTCAAATTCATCATTCATGTTTCAATTGAGAGGGGGGTGAATGTGACGGGGTGCTATTTGGAGAGCCCAATTTCCATGACAACAGGTCTGAAGATTAGGGTGAAAAACTGTCATGCCAGAGCAATTGTCAGAGCACCTTGAATCAGAGGAGCACTTAAGAGTGAAGGGAGGGAGGAGAGGACGGGGGTGGAGATGGGAGAATTTGGGTCGGCTGGAAGGATCAAGGGAAGAACGAGGGAATGGGTAATGATCCTGTTGAATATCACTTCACCCCCACATCTTTTCTCACTGTAAGTCACTATGGAAAACAGGTAAAGCCCTATAATGCGGATGTAAATGTATGCAGCGGTAAAGTATACGCAAAGTGAAGAAAGATAAACAGCAGTCAACGACAACATAAGAGGAAAGATGGGCAGGAAGAGGAGATAAGGTAGAGGAGAAAATTGTTAAAGGTGAAGCAACTCTTTGTTGGTTAAGAAGCCTAAAATAAAAAGCAAATGACATTTCCCTCACACTGGTGGGCACTGTTCTCTGGCCTCTGTGTCTTCAAATTCACTGCAATTTAATAATGCTGCTGGCCCATTTCCCGTGTCTCGATTGTTTTCTGTGTTAAGATTTTTTTTAGATACGACCGAAAATGTTTGGACGGTGACACAGTTTTCATGAACTGCCCTCTGTGTGACACCAAAAGTAGATTTGAAAAGAAAACAATCACACCAGTTCCCTTTTTTTTTTCAAAGGCATAAATATAATTGGAAAATAATTTAAAAGCTGTTTCACGGATACATATTTTTTTATTCTTTCAAAACATACGAGTGGTTAGGAAGGGCTGCTGGGACAAAGACTATTTTCTCTAAAAAGAACTGCACAGCTTGTAGGTTTGCAGAGTTGCATCTAAACAAGCTGCCTCTGCATGGACGAGACCTCAGCGGAGATTTTTCTTTGCCATAATGCACAACACCACGTTTGGCAACAACCAAACAGCATATCAGCACCTCATACCAGCTGTCAAGTACAGTGGTGGAGGGGTGATGATGTGGGCTTGTTTTGCAGCCTGATAACCTGAGAACCTTGCAGTCATTGACTCGACCACAAACTCCTCTGTATACCAGAGTCAAATGTGAGACATGTCTAACAGCTAAAGCTCGGCTGAAATTGGGTCATCCAACAGGACAATGATCCCGAGCACATCAGCACTGATTGCACCACTGTTTTGAAACCTTAAGAGAGCTGTGCATTAAAATAATTCCTGCAAACCTCAGTGAACAGGTTATGAAGAAGAGTGGGCCAAAATTCTTCCACAACAAAGTGTGAGGCCAATAAAGCCATACAAAAAAAAAGTTATTGCTGCTAAAAGTGGCTCTTTAAGCTACTGACTCATGAGGTGCTTTTAATTTTTTCAGAACTGCATAAAGAAAGCCGTCTTTTTCCATGTTTGTGCAACATAAACACCATGAGCACTGAAGTTACACTGAGTTGTTGTGCTAATCAATTGCGTTTACTGTGTTCACATGGCCTGACACTAACAAGTGGACCAATCAGAGTATAGATGTAGTCTACCCACAACATGTAGCTTCATTTCTGGGTTACAGAATAGGGTACACCGCTATACTGCAGACTTAATGCCGTGCAATAAATCATCACGCTCGAGGGCTCAACTAGCTAGCAGGAGCTTTTGGAGTGCATGAACAGTTTTGTTATGGCACTTTATTGTACATGTTGACAATGACCTGAAACATCTTGCCAAAGCGACCCAGGAGTTTTTATAATACAAAGAAGTGAAATATTCTGCAGTGACTGAGTCAGTCCCCTGAAGTCAATCCAGTATCGAGTTGCATTTCATGTGTTACTGAAAAAAGTAAAAGCGGAAAGACCCACAAGCAAACAACAGAAGACAGCTCCGGTAACAGCCTAGGAAAGCATTACAAAGGAGTAAACCCTTTTTTCCTAGCAATTTTCATGGCTTCAGGCAGACAAAGTATAAAGAAAATTAACATTTCATTTTTGTTCATGGTAATTTTGCCTGGTCCCTTGAAAATAAGTGACTGTGCATGAAAACGGCTGTAATTTCAATGGTTATTGCAATACTTTGTGCTCAGAACCTTGAATTAATGCGGAAAGTCAAAGCAAGTGCTGATTGCATCCTGATTGTTGTTTGATTTTAGTTCTAATGTAAGAAGAAGAAAACAAGACTATTAACATCCATAGCCAGAATTATGAAAATTGTGCCATGATCCAAATATTTCCACAGATTACTGTAGGTAACAATAAAAGAGCGATAAAATGAATAAAAATGGCAAAGATTGTTTTCCAATAGGGAAAAAACATCAAAAGCGCTAAAGGTCATATTGTGCCCACATTTAGTCTCATCACACTAGATTTTAAGTGATATATATCTGCGTAGTAGCTTATGAACACGGTGCTGTGTGATGGGCGTGCTTGTAACGTCGACTTTTCCACGTCACTGACAAAATTCATGTGATGCAGTTGTTGGCTTCCCTCTTCAGCAAATGAATGTGAAAACAGTGTGATCAGACTTTAATTATCGTTTTTATTTCATGTCTGAAATATCCAGATTAATATGGAGTATTTACCTGTGAGGATGCATCTTAGTGCAACATGCAGTGCTGCCACATGTGTGCTGAAAGGAAGGACTCCAGGTGGGTGGCAGATGGAAGGAAAACACGTTTCTTTGCCTCAAACGTGAACACGACCATGAAGAATTCTCAGCTGCAAAAAGTAATTTTAGAGATGCTTCGTGAACCTGGAGGAGACTGGAGGGAGGTTATAGAAACACCTTGACATTTTAAATTTGTTTCCTTTGCTTCGCCTAATCTTGCGACGACAGAAGGATCGCCTCCCACTTTCATAGCCGCTTTTCAAAGCTGAGCCAGAGAGCAGAATCGCTTTGTGTGAGCACGTTGCATGTGGTTTTCTCCAGGGCAAATTGTCAGTCGCTCCTCATAAAGTGTATAACTAGTTTTATACGTGTGTTAATTTTATTTTTACATTCGCAAAAACAGTTCTCTTACCTTTGGCGTGGAACTGGTTCTTTCGTGACACTGAACCTGCCTGCAGATTAAGAAGACGTGAAGTGTGTCATTCACACCGGGGTCTTCTGCCATGATCAGTTTTGTTTGCCAGCTGGCTGCAGCTTCTCTCCAATTACCTGTTCTTGAGCAGATTTTGAAGATAGCAAACAGTTCATGTTCATCTTAAAACATCTGTGTTTTTCTTTTAAGTGTATCCAACCTGTAGACACTTTTTCATCTGCTGCAAAGTCAGTACATCCTGTAACTTCCACATTAGATTTAACGTTATGCACATCTGTCACTGAAACAGTGACTAAGGGAAACCTCTTGCTCCCTTGAGTAGTGCCATGACATTTTAGAATACAGTGCATCGGTTCATTGCTCTGGGAGAAGAAAATGGGAAACAACTATTCATTTGTGTAAAATATGAGAATTTAAGATGAAGACTGTTCCATATTTGCAATATGCATGCATACAACATGAATCATCAAATTATGGTCATCAGAGGAACAAGATTCGTGATCATGTTAACAAAGGAGCCCCCTCAGGGCACTATGGATGCATCTATCTAAACGGACAATGACCTGATGAAACTCAGAGAGCTCTGGCGACATCACTGCCACGATGCACTCAGCTCCAGTTTCAACCCTTTAGCTCGCGCACACGAGTGAGAGCAAGAAAAGATTGATGGGACATTAAACAAGGCCCCGTGCCTTATTTAATTAACAAGTTGTGCTTTTAATTAGCAAGAAATCCACTTTACCCTTAGTGGCTCAAATCACATTTGTTAATAAATCTCATAAATACCCTATTTTATTTTTTTAATCTTCTTTCTAACTTAGTAATCACCAAGTCTTGCATTGATCAATGCATGTATTGATCAGCCGGTTTACCGCTATTTTCTCCAATAAGTCAATAATGTACTGTGTGACCCTCAAAAAGGAAATGAAGAAAGCAAATCCATTAACTTTAATGTATCAACACGTCACACTAGCACAGCTTGGCCTGCCTGTGCTGCTGCTTCCCGTTCTGAATGTGTAATACAGAGTTAAGAGCAACAACAGAGTGGATTGTTCCAGAGTCACATGACCCATCAGGAGATTAAAAGGGAAGATGCAGTGCTGTTACTGTTACTGTACAGAGCTATATTGTACATACTGTCCCTCTGCAGAGATAAGAGGGAAGTGTTTCCGGACAGGTCAACATCACGCACAAGACACAAAGAAGATCAGTGTGCATTTGTTGCCCACATCAACAACAGAGAAAAGCGTCTGCTTTGATGGTTCTCATTTCACCACATACAGCAAATTTCTATTAAAAACATCATGCATTTATAAACGTCTGTGGTGAATCTCTGCAGATCCCATGACGTAACCTATGTAAGTGGCTGACGTTGTTGGCGGCAGTTTATTCTTGTGCCCATGCATTATGTGTTAATTAGTGTGTGGTCGTGTCCCAGTGTTTTATATATGGTTGCAGCCAATAGAAACAAAATAAAATGCAGGCACTTTTTTCCTCCTGGATCTTCTCTCTCTCTCTCGATTGTTTGTTTTTTCATGTGTACACAGTTTTGTTTTTCTACTATTCCAACAGTTTGCCCCCAAGGAATATCTCCGAGTCCTTATATTGAGCTGACGGTTGTTATTCTGTCACAGATACATTCAAAAACTGCGCCAAAAAAGTAGGGAGGAATTGGTGACACTGAACAGACCCAGCATGTAGTTACATTTCTAGGCAGGTGTAGGTTAGGTCAGTTTTAGAGGGGTTTGTGGCTACGACGTAGCTATGACGTAGATTTCCTGCTGAAGTATAAATCCCCAGTTTGTCACTTCCAACACAAATCTTGGCATCTTTAGATCAGTTCTCTATACTTATGCACCCATGTAACGTAACTGTACTCACTAACAGGTTGAAAACCTCATCCTTCACTCTTACTGGTCTCACTCTGTTATGAAGTACTCGTGGCTTTCTTCTCTGTCCACTACACAATGTCTTCACCTCTTTCTTTTTTTTGCACAACCTGTTGCAATGGATGCTTCACCCCCTTCATCACATTTAGTCCTTGAAACCCAACCATTTTCTTTCTGACTTTCATTGCTATTCTCTCCAAGTTCTCCTAAACCTGTTTCCTACTCACACTACAGATCATTAAAACAAACATTATAATCCATAGAGATTCTTGGCTGACTTCACCCTGTCTATCACCCTGGCAAACAGGAGAAGGCTTACAGCTAACCCCCCGTGTAATCCCCCTCCACCTTGAACCCATCTGTCACTCCTACTGCACACCTCACCACTGTGTCACAGCCTTCATCCATATTCTGCTGAATTCTTTTCTATGATGGTACACCTCATCTCTCTACACTCTGCCATGTGCTTTCTCTAGGCCCACAACAACAGACCAACTCCTTCTGGCCTTCTCTATCCACTGTTAGAGTTCTCCCATCACTGCTGCTTTTTCCTGGCATGAAATTATACTAATCCTCACCAATCTTAACATCTCTTCTTCTAGTAATCTTTCCTTATAACCTTATGCCTTTATAGTATATAGTGTACAATAGACGTTCTAACCAGATTTGTAACAGATCGGCCACTGTGTGATAACTGAAAAAAAAGGACAAGAATTATGTTTCCATTTAAAATTTTTGAAAACCCGTGGGTAGGAGGTCAAAAGATCAGCAATATATCTTGAAGCTGTCAGTTATATTACCTTAAAAGTAAGAAATACAATTTTAAAGTCATTTCCACAATAATCTGGGATCTATAGTGAAGTGACTTTTAAACCTCTCAGATGTTTTCTCTCCTGCTGCACTTACTTATGAGTTTGGCTTCTACAGCTGAGGTTTAGTGAGGCTTTGCTGCATAATGCACAAGAGCACTCCAGTGATGTAACAAAGATTAAATGAATGTATGAATTGCTATTTTTAAATTGTAGCAAGTACATTTTTTGTTTTTTAAAAAACAGATTTTTGAACCATTTTTTCCTTCAGGAAAAATATGATTGGACATGAAATTTAAAGGTCCAAAATGAGGTGTTTTTCAAAGATAGGGATAGGGAGGACCACAGTGGGAGAAATGCGATTGGTAAATTGTTAGCTCTGAAGTCAAAACTTTGATATAGTCATCATGTTAGAAGTAATGGGGTAATAATTTGCTTATAACAAATAGAAATGAGAAGGATGGCCTGATAAGAATAACGTCATGCAACTCACCTGATTAGCCCTGGAGATGTTTATGTTCAGTCAAAGATGAGTCATCCATGTTGAACTCACTCAGGAGTTTTCCTCCAGAGAGCATCACTCCTGTACATGTGGTGCATTAGGAACACTAACTTATTGATGAGGCTCCAGTCACAGGATCATCAGGAGCTCCCTGTGTTCGGCAGACAGTCTGTTTCCCCGCCATCTTTTTGCAGAGCTGACACAATGCCCTTTGAAATGAGCTCACACGAAACTGCCAGTGGAATCAGACCTCATGAATCTGTTCCAGTACAGCCCAGAGGACGATAAGCAAGGTGTTAAAATAAAAACAATAACGGGAAAGAACTGGCTGTAAATTTAGCCATTATCTTCCCATCCAGCTCTCAAAGAAAAAAAAAAATCCTCTGGTAGCAGATCAGCTAAAGCTCTCCATCCATCATCCCATTAAAGGGGGGGAGGGGTCCCCAGATTTTCAAGAACAAATTAGATTGCTGTTTGATATGTAATGGATAATTGCATTTAGCCACGTTTTTAATGGTATCAGTATCAGTTACATGCTGAAGAAGCAGGTGGGGAGCTGCAGAATGCACTGCTCCAGCCTTTTAAGTCTTTTACCAACCGAAGTACACATTAAGCCCATTATGCACAAGAAGGAGAGAAAGTGACAAATAAAAGCTTAAACACTGGCTTAATCAACCACGATTAAACCTAATTTAAAAATGTGAAGGGATATTGTTTGTCCACTTAGAGTCAAGCACACATGAAGCACTGATCATTACCTTTTAAGGGTGATCTTATGAGCAAAAGGCTGCGATTTGCATAAAATTTTACCGTCCAAAGTATAGTCCTGCATTGGGACTGGGATCCCATGGTACTCAAATCTCACAGGAGCAGTCGGTTTTGAGGAGTGGGTGGCTAAAAATAGACAATGGGTCCCACGAGCAATTTTATTAAGTTGTGATTTTCAGCTAGTTTGAATGCATTTCTTTGAAATGTAGCTCAGGGTATTTTTTCTGTTTTTAAGCTGCTCTTTTTCATAATAGTATGATATTGGAAGGTTTGTTTTTTAGATTTGCGCACATATTTGCACTTTGATTGATTTTTGGTCTCAGTGTATTTGGGATTCAAAGCTGCGAGGCACAGGAGTACTCTTGCAAGGCCAATTCACCATGTCCTCACCATGCGATCAGTGAAACTACCTTACATCCATCCATCCATGTATTTTCTTCCAGTTAACCGGGGTTGGGTCGCGGGGGCAGCAGCCCAAGCACAGAAGCCAAGACCTCCCTCTCCCCAGCCACCTCCTCCAGCTTGTCTGGGGGAACACCAAGGCGTTCACAGGCCAGCCGAGAGATATAATCTCTCCAGCGTGTCCTGGGTCTGCCCCATGGCCTCCTCCCGGTGGGACATGCCCGGAACACCTCACCCAGGAGGCGCCCAGGAGGCATCCTTGTCAGATGGCCAAACCACCTCAACTGGCTTCTTTTGATGTGGAGGAGCAGCGGCTCTAATCTAATCCCCTCCTGAATGGCCGAACTTCTCACCCTATCTCTAAGGGTGCCACGCCCAGCCCATTTCCGCCGCTTGTATCCGCAATCTCATTCTTTCGGTCACTACCCACAGCTTGTGACCATAGGTGAGGGTAGGAATGAAGATCGACCGGTAAATTGAGAGCTTCGCTTTTACGCTCAGCACGCTCTTCACCACAATGGACTAGTACAGCATGCACATGGACAGCCCGAGGGACACAGAATGCCTTCTCCAAGTCCACAAAACGTGTAGACTGGTTGGGCAAACTCCCATGCACCCTCAAGTATTCTTGAGAGGATAAAGAGCTGATCTAGTGTTCCACGACCAGGACGAAAACCGCATTGTTCCTCCTGTATCCAAGGTTCCATTAATGGATGGACTCTCCTTTCAAGCACCCTGGCATAGACCTTCTCATGGAGGCTGACGAGTGTGATTCCCCTATAGTAGAAACACACCCTCCAATTCAATTCAATTCATTATATTTATTTATATAGCACCAAATTACAACAACAGTCGCCTCAAGGCACTTTACATTGTAAGGTAGACCCTACAATAACACATACAGTGAAAAACCAGACTCTGGTTCCTCCACAGAAAACTACCATGCAATTATCCAAAATGAGATTATTCCTGAAATTCCAGAATTGTGTTCTATGCAAATGTCGATATTTTTGGTTTTGTGATACAACTTGATGAATACTCATTTTTTGTGTTTCAAATTATAGATCACGATTCATTTTGATAATGAGAAAAATCTGTGGAAATTCTTTAAATCTTTGTAAGCTAACTAGAGAACCACTCTAAGATATGGGCTTAAACAAGGCAACAGGTCATTTGATAATGGCACTCCCTCCCATTGAGGTAGTTACAACAAATGAGACGTTATCCACCATTTTAGTTGAGTATGTCTTATCCAGAGGCCATATACAGTGAGAGTTAACCACAGTGACAAAAACACACACAGTAAGCAGCTCTGGCTTTGTGCTCCACACATGGCCAAGAAGGATACCAAATGAACTTGCTTTCCCACTGAGATTAGTGCAAATGCTCAAAGAATTAAAGCTTACCATCTCTAAGCTCCAAGCACACACACATATACTAGAACAGCAATTCCAATAATGCTTGTCAAGTAACAATAGGATTGGATTGGCTCCAAAATAGTACTCATGCAAATAAAAGAGCAGCTTGACTTGTCCTTATTGGTACTTCTGAGAAAAAGCAGAAGATTGGTATATTAATGATTTCCCTCAAAACGCCCAGCGATATATATATTTCTTCCTGATATATGATTTATTGTATGACCTGAAAGAGTTACAGAGAGAATACCGTCATCCCGATTTAACGTTAATGTAAGAATGGTATTCTTTTGCAAGTCAGTCCCACTTGTTCCTGATGGTAAATGCCTGTAGGTGCTTTATGCAAATTCCTTCCACAATTATGCTTCCATACTCATACATTCACACACATGTGCTCTACATGTCAGGTAGCATTTTGCTGCTCTTACTGTAAATGGCATCCCACGCGACCCTGCTGTGCATTTGAGCGCACGTCTTTATGTTCTCGGGAAACATTCTGACGAAATCTTTCAGAATTATGATTACCTCCCTCTCATGTCTTTCATGCCCTCGAGGAAGACAATCTAGTTTTATCATAACAAAATCAAATCTGTGAAGTCTCACTGTGAGATTATAACGCCCCAGGCTACAAGAAAATACCTGCAGCAGTTCAGTGGAAGTGTGTCTTGTGCAATCATGGATGCATGATCGATATGCTGTTCCAATAATATAAACAAGCAGATTTCACAGTTCCTGATAACTTCGCAGTTTGTGATTTCTTGGTTTTTCTTTAACGCGAAGCAATACATGCCGAAGCACGCTTTTCATTTTTACCCTGAAGACTTGCTTCTGCATATATAGTTAAAGTCAGTGTAATAACTGTGGTGGCTGAAGGCTTTTGGTGTCCAGCTGTAACCAAATTTAAAAATTATTCTTTAAAATATAGTTGTTTAAGAAATTCTCTCATTTTCAATTGACTTGATTGAAAAAAAAGAAGAAGAATTAAAGGGTGCAAAAATGGCTATCCTTAATCCAAAGGTATATAAGGTGGATTATACAACCTTATATACCCAGTATCTTCTTGATTCCCACTGAGAATCAAGAAGATACTGGATAAGATACTTCTTGGGAAGGCTATGCCCTTTTTTAAGACATCATTGCTTTTGGCAACCATTATTTTCCTCTTGACATGACATGCAGCTGTTAGTTATCCAAATCACACCTGTCGGCTTGCCCAAGCGGTACCTATAAAGCATGCCTAATCAGATGCTTGAAACTCTTTAGTTGTCTCCTTTCAATGTGGAGGACGTGTCTATTTTGAGTCCCACCTGAATGACTCTCTATGAATCTCTAAGGCTGACCCCAGGAACCCTTCAGAGAGAAAGCTCATTTCCGACACGTCTATCCAAGATTTAATTCTTTCGATCATTACCCAAGCTCATAACCACCGATAAGGGCAGGGACGTAGATAGACCAATGAAAGGATCGTTAAAAACTTTGCTTTTATGCTCAGCTCTCTCTTCATCACTGTCAATCCCCACCTTTTTTTTTTTGGCTAAAAATTTAATGTTTATATCCTACATTTAATATTTAGCTTACATACATGCTTCACTACGTACATGAAGTGGTTCAGCTGGCTGTAAATGAAGACAGGTAATTCTTCCCAGCTATACTGTGGCTGAGCTTGCAGCTTGGGAGCCCTCTAGTGGATGTGGGGAGCGCTATGCATTTTCGCACATAGCGAGAAACGCCTCTGAAAAAAAGCCGTCAGCTCACTTCTTCTGTGACCTCAGTACAAAAAGGAAAAGTTCATGGTCTCGGTTGCTGGTTTCTAGTTTGATATGGGATTTTCTGTTCAAGATTATTGTCACTATTACAATAAAAAAGGCTAATGGACCTTGTTTTAATATGGGCCTACTTTGTGATTGACAAATTGTTACTGTAGTGTCCCTTGAATTCTCAGTCAAACTCACCAATTGCTCATCACATCTGATTTGACACCTGAAAACACTTCAGGCTTCATGCATGATACCACAGGGCTTCCATCATTTATATACAGTCTAAAGGTGTTCATGCTCAATGTCTGCTGGCTTGAGCTTTATATTTACTGCACAGACATCATACATAAAAAAATATTCTCATGTGACTCTAGACAAATTGATTGTTCAGGAAATATGTAATATATGTATGCAGCCACATTTTGAAGAGTATAATATAAATGGGCTAAACATTGATAGGGGTGTGGAACCAAAACAGGAATCATTTAAGCTGTTTCCAAAAATAATGAGATTTGTCCCAGCGGCTTTTTTCAGACAATTAAAAACTCAACTTATGAAAATAGCTTCTGTCAACAGCTTCCATCTGACCCCCTTCCGCCAAAACTGCTAGGATGTAGAGGATTTTCTAATTTCATGCTCTTGTTCCCATCTTAGGGAATTTAACTAAAACCTCTCAAGGAAGCAAACAACTTAGCAGAACCGACTTAACGTTCATTTAACCTCAGTTGCTCAGCGAATAAAACTAAGATGGAAGTGAAATTCAAAACTGGGCAAAAAAAACCCCACGAAGAGTGAAAAGAGCAACTAGTGTGCAAGTAAAGTGCTAAAAACCACCGGGCAAACTTTCCCTGATCCCCAGGAGTAAATCAAAAAGACACAGCGGATTAGTATGCTGGTGCAAAGCTCCTATTGACCTAGAAGTATGTGTGTTCATCACAACAAAATTGGGAAGCAAATTCATGTGTGCATTTTGTGCATGTGTGCGTGTGTGTACGACTGATTAAGCTCCAATCATATCAGTGCACCTAATCCCTTTACACAGGCCCTCATAGTTCAGACTGACTGTTCAACATCCATCCCAGTGAAGTCCCTGAAACAGGATGCACAACATATACATTTAGGATAAAAATAGAGCTCTGAGCAAGGGCAGGCAAGTGGGATGTTGACAGGAGGCATAAAGAGTAACTGGGAAAAAAAAGGAAAAAAAAAACCTGGAAGATGGTGCAGGTGCGTGGGATATGAAAACTTTAGCCAAAAAAGAAAAAGGCAAGATGGAGAACTGCCAGTGCCTTCAAGAAGCCACCGCCCAATGGGTGACATTAAGCCCTAATCAGCTGCTGACACACAAACACACACATAGATTTATACACACAGAAAGACAGAGTGTGTTTTCACATCAGTACCGGCTACATATTCATCCCAAAATGGTTTTGCCAGGTGCAGTGGGTTGGCAGAAGTTAAGTTTATTTTATTTTTTTCCTCTGTCACCAAAAAACACACATAGCTCTTATCTCCCTTAAACAGATGTGCATGTTCCAGTTTCTTCATGACAAAGTCATATACCCTGGCAAAGTGACATGTTTCACTGTGAGCACTTGTGTGTGCCTGAGAGAGAGAGAGACAGCGAGCATGACTGTGCACGATTGCTGCAGCTCTCATTTCACAACAGAGCTCTCACCAAAGGCTTTTATGCAGACCCCTTTACAAAGCCCCTTCATACACACATACACACACATTCATCAAAAATCTTCTATTCCACTTTCCAAGACTGCAGCTCCCTTCACATCTTGATTGCACCTTCACGGCTTGGACCGTCTGGCTCTCTCACACATAAACAGCCACAAAGTCCAAGAAAGCACTTGAATCAAGCAAACCAGCAATCAGGAACACATTTCCATGCCTTTTATTCTGTCCCTGCACTTTGCCTCTCATTGATCTTTTTTCTGTATTCATCTACAAATGATGAATAGAAATAAACATGGAAGCAGGGCAGAACAAGATACAAAGGTTTTTTTTTTAATTAACATTTTGAAAAATAGTTATGGGGATTTTTTAATTCTTTAATATTAACTTAGCACAACAGGTAGGGAAATTTGCATTTGGTCATGTATTTCTTTGTTATAACAATGCTTCTTGGATATAAATAATATACCATTGGAAAGCCTGTTTATGTCCTTTTAAGTGGTGCTGCATTTGCAAGATAAATACAATTGTGGGTTAAGCAGCAGTTGAATATGTGAGTTGTGCCAGTTAAAAACTTGCCAAATCTTCTCTGTCAATGCCAAACAGGTTATTCTGCTACTGACACTTGTTTTGAGCTTCTGTAACCCCAGAGCTGACGATCAGGTGCCTGACTAGTACCTGCTTAACAGCACCTGTATCATGAACCCTGCTACAGCGGTGTCAGAGACAGACTGCAAAGCGGTTGTTCTGAGAAGATAACACCACAGCCTATTTAAGGGCAAAATAACAATCAATTGAGTCGATGAAACATTGAAATTGCTGCTGTGTGTATTAAACAGGATGCAGTAATAAATAATTGTTTAATGATTTTACTAATATTAAAGAAATGTAATCGAAAATACCAACGTCTTAGCAGCTTAATAACAATCTGTTTGTCTTGAATTCTAAAAAAAAAAAAAAAAAAAAAAAAAAATTAAAAAAAATAAAACATTTTATTTTTTTTTTTTTTTTTTTTTTATTTAT
>VURO01011778.1:15107-29201 GCA_015108175.1 Pelvicachromis taeniatus
AAAAAATTTTTTGTTTTTAATTTTAAAAAAAAAAAAAAAAAAAAAACTCACTTCAAGTAAGGTATCCATCTATTAAAAAAGTTTAATTCAAATAATATTACAAATGTAGGAGAAATTCTCTAAAAATGAATTACCAGTTTTATATGATTGCAAAATTCCCCACATATGTCAGTTTTATTCTGCATTAATAAATTAGCAGAGTAAACTAGAAATAGTTTCACAGTAAGTTTAGTTAATTCCCAAAATAACATTATTGGTGCTGTGTCTCTATTATATTATGTATACCCTGTTGTTTTTAAGCTATTCCGGTTTCAGGTTACAATATTGATTTATAGGCCTATTATTAGCTAGCTAAGGTTAGCGTGCTAACCAGGTAACTATCAGGTCATGGTTAGCTATTTTAGGTTAGCAGAGCCTGTGAATGTTGTTTTGCAACAGTTTGTTGGTTTTCTCTGGGGGTTTTCTATATATGTTTATTAACCTGTCTACTTGACATAAGAGTACATCCAAAAGAAGCTATTTTCAGAGAAGGAGGAAATTAATCTCAGCAAGGTAATGTTAGCTAAACTTTGCACTGTATAAATTGCGCTCGCTAATCCTAACTAAAATGAATACGACGTCTTTGTAATTTCCATGTGTCTAGTTTTTAAATACTACTATATTCATGTTTCTTGCCACTAATTATTTGTGTCAAAATAATTTAATTAAAGACATGACCACAGCCGGTAAGGTTTGCATGGCTTATTAAAGCTGCACAAAAAGAGATGTGTGTCACTGTAGAGAGATGTGAAATTCACACCATTAACTAATGCCTGAAATATTTTTTAGGTCAGTGAAACACCACCCCAAAACCCATGTGGCAAACAGATTTATTTTTTAGCCACTGGGTTGAATCTGATTACATTTATTTGTCTTTGAACAGAGTCTAGTCTTAGAGGTGATGCAAGATCAAGGTGTGAAGGTGAAAGATATTTGATCTGGGTGGTGGGAAGCACAGAATTTGGCTTAGAAGAGAAGAACTGAGTCTGAGGTAGATGAAAAGGGCACACAATCAAACAATGCACATATTTACACAATGTGCCCTTTATACTGAAGACAACAGTAGAGGCGGGCCTGGGGATACAGGATTAAAAGACCTGGGATGATAAAGAGTGCTCGGAGCTCAGCCTTTGAGGGATTATTTCTGTCAATGGTTTTGCCCTGATAAGTCCACTCCAAACTCTCTAGTAATGGCTGTAAATCTGTTTTATTTGCTTCTGTTTTTAGCCTTGAGGCAGGCTCACTGATTTGCCTTTTCTATTTCAGGTTATACAGAGTATTTAACATAGACATGATATGGAATATGTCTCAGAGTAATTAAGATTTTCATTAGCAATTTCATTTTGTAACATATCAGTCAAATAGTGGAATGTGCTGATTCCTCACACCCCAGTCGAAGCTTAATTACCAAATGATATTCTGTTTACAACGAATTGAAAAAAATGATCAAATCTTTATATTTGAATTCCTCAATTTAATCAGTTATTTGCTTAAAGTGGAATTCACATCACAGTCCCTAGACAACGAAATGCCATCAACCAACCAAATAGCTGCGTGTCAGTAAAGGGAGACATTGATGTTGAAGATATATATTCCATAATGGCGGGGTTTCCGCTGGAGTAGCTGTTTATAGAAAGATTCGGGGGTTCCCCTCTTTAACCCTTTGGGCACATCCTGTATGATGAATGACTGATTGCTTTCTTTTGACAGCCACACAGATGGCCCTTCTTACAGCTTGTTAGTGAGGCAGAAAGTGGGAAAAATATATATGTCCAGACTGTTCAGTCATATACTCCTCTAAAATCTACAGGAAATAGTAGAATTAGTCTTTATTTTTAAGTGGGTTTCATTTACTGCATGGAAATGTGCTTACGTGCATAGTCACCCTCACAAAGACCCATTTCTCAGATGTGAATGACTACTTTGCTTTTCAATATATTATATTATAATTTTTATTTTTTGCATTTTGGATTGCTGGTTATACAAAAGAGACAATTTAGAGGCTCTAAAATATTAAACATGTTGCCGGTATCATATCTTTAAAACAGCAGTGATAAAATTGATCAGTATTTGGAGCACTCGACACAATACTGTTCCTTACTTTAGTGTTCTTTATACGCTCCATTTTGTCCATTTTGGTTTTACATATTTTATTTATGATTTAGTTTTGCATAGTAACATCATTCTGTTTAAGTGAACATTTGACAGCAGCAGCAGCGCTGCCTGTGTTATCATTTCAGATTATATTCTTCTTATGTTTTCAGTGTTCAACTACTTCTTTTCCCACCAGCCTCCTCAGATGTAAGGGAAAGCCCTGAGTTATGTAAGAATGGATTGATTTATAACCTAGTTTCTCGCTACATATTTTCATATGCAGCATAACTCATTTATTCTGTTTATTTTGTTCTGTTCTAGTTTCCCTACTGATGAATAGGACTGCGGATAATGTACTTATTTAATGAATCTTGTTAACTCCGCAGGGTGATTGTCATTACAGGGGAAGAGTTTGTCCTTACATTTTTGTTTTGTTGTCTTCATGAACTTTATGTGTTCCTGCAGCATTGGGTTTATGGCTTGCAGGAGACCATGGACAACAGAAAGAGGGCATCAACTTTTTCCAACTCTCCAAATTTGGTTTACTGGTCCTCGTCGTTCCCATGGCAACCAGCCAGGGTCCTCATTGTGGAGGCGCTGCCGCCCCGGTGGTCAGAGACCTGCACGGTTCTTTGTGATGCTCTGGACAACTTCTTGTCTCTGGCCTCTTGTCTGGATGGGCCCTGTAGGATACCTCTGCTGAGCCTGTATGCCGTCAGCAGGCAGCAGGAATGTCTACTGCCATTTGTAGTAAGATAGATAAAAGTGCAATATTCCTGAAAGCAATGCAAAACACACTATTTCTCTCCTATTATTGCTTTCTTTCATGCATAAATATCAGCCCCCAGTCCTGCTTTTGCATTCTGTCATCAACATTATTTCCCATTTTTATCCATTTTTTTTTTCCTGTCACCTTTTTTATTTTAGAAAGTTCGTGGTAACTTCGCCAGGCTGCATTCCTGTGTTGAAGAGCTGAGGTCTATTCCAAGTGAAGGTTGTATCAGAGGAGCAGCCAGAGGAGCTGATCTGCTGCGACAGGCAGTGCTGGACAGTCTGCAGCAGTTTAAACAGTACACCAGACATACCAGCGCTGGCAGTCAGGCCGGCAGCAACATCTCTGTGGAGGTGAGAAGCGACACACTATCATTTCACAATGAGAAAAGAATTTCTGTGTAAAATTGCACATTTGTACAAGTCACAGGGATTGGTTAGAGAGCTCCTGTCAGAGTCCACTCATACCACAGTACAAAGCAGAGAGCAATTATCTTGGTCAGCTTCCAAAGAAACACACATGTGTGAAAGCTCTATCTTTGTAGTGAAAGAAGACACAAAGACCATACACAATTCTGCACAATGTACCTTCTGTAACTTTTAGGGAATAGTTTAACTTTGGGTTTTCATTTACAGTTAGCAAACCGCTTTTAGAAAGGGTGTCACAGATGGTTATTGGAGTAACCACCGCCGATTGACCAGCTTCAAACATATAAACCCTCTAACAATCTGCACCCAGACGTTAACTGGCTCTTTCAGTTACTATTTTCTAAGAAATTTCTTGGTAGGTTTGATCAGTTATACTAAACATATATAGTTCTATCTAATTAGTTCTTCTACTTGACAGCCAATTAGATATGTGGTATTCAAGTATTGTTACACTAAATACCAAGCATTAAACCATAATGTCGATTTTTGTCCTCAAATACCACTTTGTAGCACAGACCTCTGTACTGGAGACGCTGGGAATTGAACCCAGGACCTCATACATGCAAAGCACGTGCTCTACCACTGAGCTACATCCCCTATGAGTTGCTGAGAACATGTTGATCATAAAAGCTTTATGAGTTTCATCAGCGCTTTATACGTAGGAGAGCACAATGAGAAATTTCCATCAAAACCAAAGCATTACCAGCGGCAGGTAAATTGCTGAATGTCTTCTTTCTCATTGCATCTCCTGAACTGTGAATTAGATCTGTGAGGAGAATAATAGCCACAGTTTTCTTTTCTTTTTTTCATTTACATATTTTTCTTTCTCCCGTCGGCAAACTGACTGAAGCTTAAATTGTGATTTCATGTTGCCAGCTAACAGGGCAACATGTAAACCATTTTGTGGTGATATTTCTACTGTGCTGATTCTAATTGTTGTGTGAATGTTAATGATTACAGTGTAAATGAATAATAAGAGAACAAAAAAAGTTGACCAGGCTAAAAATACACAGTCTGTACTCTACAATGCATTATCATAATGTGACAAAGCATCTTTGAGTGTACTAGCATAGTACCAACACCCAAAGAGAATCACACAATCACTACTTTGTCTTTTTCAGACACTTCATGCAGTCGCTGTCACTGGAAACAATTCTTTTACTTTCTCTTCATTTTCATTGTCAAGGATCATCTTTTCAGCTGCAGACCAACTCACGCTGAATAGATCCCCTTTGGATATTCAAGATAGAGAAGAGGTTCCACTCATACCTATTAAATGAGCTGTCCTCAGGTTCAATTCAGTGTATTAAGCAGCTGCAAAAAAACAGACTGAACAAGGCAATCTCATTAGCATGTCTCTGTTAACAGCCCTCTGTTAATGGCTCTTCATGTTTTATATGAAACAGTGCACTTAAAATAAGCCTGTCCACATATGAAATGGAGCAAAAGAGCTACTATTTATCTGCTAGTGAACCATCTCTCTAGAAAGAGGACATCGCAAAAAGCTTTAGTAGTTTCCGTGTTTCCTCATTTGAAGGGGAAATCGGATCAGGTATCGCTACTAAACGCCAGAGTACAAAATAGTGAAGCCAGTTTCCTTAGTGAGCTTCATGCAGTCAGTATCAAAAAGTAAATCTTGTTTTTTCAACTCATTATTGAGCAGCTAAGCGCATCATTACAAGTTTCACTAAAAGCTCATATCTTAAACTGAAGCAGCACAGCTCACAGATCAGTTCATTTCTATTAATGTTGTGTAATGTTTTTTTGCTAATGGTATGCAAAAAATCGCAGGCTCATAACGCAACACAGACGACATTTGTGGTGTCACCGAGTGATAGTTTAAGGCAGGTATTCATTCTCACTTTCAGAAATTAGATGCTATCAGCTCACTGAAAACATCACATTTTTTAAATGCACGTGTCACACGGTCAGTCAGCCAGCTAAGAACTGCGGTAGCTGCTGAAAATTGTGTCCTCTGGACATTGAGCTGGAGGTTGTTGATGAGGTTTTGTAAATTCCAGCCAGCTTTTTATGAGGCTCTGGACAGATGATTGCACTAAGATCCACTGCTTCCAAGGGTAGAAGATATGAATAACGCTCTTAATAGACAATGAAGGAAAAAAACAGAAGCAGGGCCCTTTGCATGTGTGTCTGTGTGCGTCTTGCTAGTCCGCTAATACAATGCATGTTTTCATTCAGTTACATGACTCTTCGTGCATGCATGTATTCTCCTTGAGCAGCAGTCTCCACTTTTCTCTAAACAGCCGGAAGCCGAAAGCAGCTCTCATCAATAACCGTAATACAATCATCATTTCCTGCTACTGTTAATGTGATTCAGTAGAATGCTGAATGTCAGCCTAGCATTATTTTATCTTTTTTCCCCCATTAGGCATGTAAATGACACAGAAAACTAATTTCATCTCTTCCCATGATCACATTTTGCTGCTTATTTTAAGTTGCTGTCTTTAGTCCAAATGTTCAGCAGAAATCTTCATTATTAAAAAGATAACGGATGAGTAAAAACATTTTAAAATGTATTACCAGTAGTTTTGTTCATTTACAGATAATGAGAGCTCAGTTACAGAAAAAAAAAATGAAAGGGATAGCTCGTTCCCAAATCGAGTTGACATATTTTTCCCTCCTGGGCTGTGATGTTGTTTATCTATTTAGATTGTTTTGTTGTGTTTTCCAGTTTTAGAGTTATCTGCTGTAGAATAGCACCTTCCCTTGAATATAACAGAACCTGAAGGCACCTGCTTTGCGGTGCTCAAATAGATTTGAAAATCTCGGTAACATTGTCTCTCTCCAGAAATCTCGAGTAACCCAGTTACTTACAAAGACCCTCAAACCTTGTTAAGAGCTGTTCCATACAGAACCCAACATTACAGGTCATTCAAAGGGGAAGCCATTAACAAACTCAGAAGTGCGACCACCTCAGGATTTCTGGAAAGAGAGTTTTTCAAATATTTTTTTGTGAAGGTACAGTACTGTGCAAACATGTTGAGCCGCCCCTCATTTTTTTTGTTTTTGAAAAAAAAAAAAAAAAAGCAAAGTAGTCCACTGACACATGCGACTAGAAATACATTATGTAAGGAAAAGTTGTACAACTCTAACAAACTTGAAAGTCAGTATTTGATGTGGCCATCTTTATTCTATAACACAGTGTGAACTCTCTTAGACAAGTGTTATTGCAGCTTCTTGAAGTCGTCTTCAGGAATACTTTTTCAAGGTTCTTGAAGGACATTCAAAAGTCTTCTTTTAATATTGGCTGCCTTTTGTTCTATTCTCCATCAAGATGATCCCATACTGCCTCAGTAATGTTGAGGTGCAGGCTCTGTTTATGCTAATGTGTGCCATGACTAATAATGGTCTATGGTAGTAGTCGATTTTATGTTTTTCCATCAAGGTATGTTTTTACCCGTAATGTTTTCTGCATTCATAATTCCTTTCATATTGATTCCCAGAGCCTACGTAGTGTTTTACAGATGCATGTAGGCACTATTGTAACATGTGGATTCATCACTCACCTGTTGCTTCTGATTTTCAGTTTTTGTGTAATTCAGTGTATTTCTAGCTGTTTCCCTTCCTTAAGATTGGCTTTTTGACAGCTGCTCTTCTACTGAAATTAGTTCGTATGAGGCTTCAGTGATTAGTAGATCAAATAACACAAGGACCAGATGTATCTCTTAGGACGTTTATCAGGTTCAGCCCTTAAAATAGGGACCTTTATATGCTTGAATGATTCATAGGTCAGTGGTGAGAGGCTTAACAAACAAAAACCCTCGAGATGCAGTACTGTAAATGCCATTTAGGTCTGTTAATATCCAGAAAGAGGCACATCCTTCCATCCAATATCTCCAAAACTGGGCATCGTTGCCATAAAATAATCTAAACCGAGAAAAAGAACTAGAGACAGGAAAAAAAGTCATACACCTTTAGAGTGTCTTTAAATGTAGAGTTGTGTCTGCGTGTACTACTTTCCTTTTGGGCTGACATTATTTTATCTCTAGTGGTTGTGACATCATGTTCAATTTAGTAACTGTAATTTACTGCATGTCATGTCCCCAAACTCCCAACAGACACTGCACTGTCAGACATAAAGAATGCTTTGTTGTGGTGATGTTGTGTCCTGTGACTCTGAGGATATAATCCTTCATAAAACCAGCTGGAACAATTCAATTATAGAAAGGTTTTGGAAAAGAGTTGTGGCAAACAGCATCTATGTGGCTTTCTAATGATGAAGTGATAGTGTCTGTGTAGTGTGGTTGTGAAAGAGCAGCGAATGGGTTACATCATCGTAAGACATTACAGATTAATTGCAGCACACTTGAGTTAAAGTAGTTTGAGTCACATGGATGTCATTCTCATCAGTCTTTCCATAAAACAAATAGTGGCCAGAATATAGTGCAGTGTGGTTTAAAGAAGCATTAAGAGGACGCTTCTCAGTGTCTTTTTAACCTGATGACTTTTTTGCACTGTGTCACATTGAGGTCAGCTTGCCCCTTGACATTTTAAAACCTAATGAAATGTGTAAGTCTGTGCTCCCGAGAGCTTTCTTATTTGTCTTCATAGCCACTTAATATTTGTGCTCCTTTCCCAGATTACTCTGGTGACCAGCCAGCCAGGCCATAGCACTGTTCATCAGCTGGAGATGGGGCTCAAAGATGCTGACCTGGTTTCACTGAAGCGACTCCTGGTAGTGCAGATCTACAGTACAGGAGACTGGGACCAAGACACTCCCTCACCTGAGGCCGCCGCCGCCGCTCCCTCTGAGACTGAAGGTAAAAAATACATACACACACACCACACAAGATTGGAACACACACACAGACCTACACAAATTGAGACTGTAGGGTCATTAAAGAGGAGACACACTGTCAGCTCTTACTGCAGGCTAACCAGGAGTGCATGTAACTCAGTTTAAAACAACAAGAAAAGCGCATTAACAAACACTCAGTCCTCATGAAGTCTGTTATCTATTTCCAAAGCAGACTTTACTCCTCCACACTTTCCACATATCTCCCCCCGTGCTTTGTTAATCGCGTTCTGCAGAGCTGTGTAGCACTGACCCATTTATAACACCGTATTTTTACTAGTTTTTTTACTGTTTTCAACATATCTGCGCTCCAAACTCATCACATATGTCACAGTTTGTATAATTTGGCTATAATCCAAACATTTGCCGGTCCTCTCTTAGAGAGCCTGATTTTATAATCACATGTCGTGTTTTTTAATTACACAAATGTTCAAGTAATGTGGTTTGGTTTGAATAAGTAGAGGGTGCAGCGAGGGCTTGGTAGGAATGAAGGGGTGAAAAGAGAGAAGAACAAAAAGTGAGAAAGAAACATCCAAGGGGGAGCAAATAATGAGGACCAGTTTAAAAGAGAGGAGTGAGGCGTTTCATATCAAACTATTTGTGCATCATCTGTTTATTCCTTGATCATAAATAGTTATTTGTATCTGTGGAGGAAATGACTTAGCAGACTTTAAGATTGCTTTTTTTTCCCTCCGAAGTGTGTGTGTTTGTGTGTGAGAGAGATGCTGGAAACATTATACTAATGATGTTTCAAAGAAGACAAACTGTATTATGCAAAATCCACTCTCATTGTTCTTGAACATAATTAAGTGTCCCCACTGTGTCTAGAGACCCAGAAGTCATGAGAAAGTTTCTTTGCTTTCTTCATAGATCAGAATATGTGTCTCCGAATGAGCCGTTCAGATTTGGAGCGGCTTTTAACGTTAAAAGGGGATAACCACAGCTCCTGACTGCCAAAGAGAGCTCTTAAATCATAAATAAGCAGATGCAGTCCGCCATTGTTATTTTCTTGCTGGAGTAGTGTTCTGTTGACTTTGTTGAACATACAGCCTGCATGCCTGAACTGGCCCATCAAAGAGCAGAGTCTGGCCCTCTGGGTGGATTTGCAGAGAGAAGGAAGGTGTAATTTTGGACCTTCAACTGTATTTTGCACCAAAAGCATGTTGCAAGATGCTAAGAATGGATAGAATAGAAAACATCATGTCACCAATCATCTGTCTGAATCATCATCAGTTTTATTGCCTTAAATTACCCATAACCTGTCATACCACACACACACACACACACACATATATATATATATATATATATATATAAATTATGCATTACTGCCTGAAAAATTGCTCTTATACCTGATCCCTTGCTACAGCTTTTATATAATATCTAAGGAAATCATTGTTGTTTTGTTCCATTAGTCCTCGTGAGGCCTTTGCTCCCCATGGAGTCAATGTTAAGTGTGGAGCGGTACTTAGTCCTTGCACAGGCAGTCAGGTGAAAGAGAGGGGAGTGTGTTAAATGTGCACTAAAAGTATTTAGAATAAAATCTTGAGGAACCACAAGGTAAGTGTCCCTGAATCAGTGCCTCAAGTACAAATTTTTTTGTGTTTATTGTATTTGCTGATCAATACGAGGGGCGCTCATTCCTATCTCTCCCCAGTATTTAATCAAACAGCAATGCCATTCAACATAGAAATATTTGGAAAGAGCCTTGGAGATGTGGTTTTGTAGTTACTGCAGTCTGATGATTAACTTTGATGAGGATTCCACTGGGAATACATCACTATGTTGTTCTGCAGTGTTGTTGAAGTGTTTATAGCACAGAGGGTTTGAAACATGACAGTCGCTCTAACTTGATGATACTATGGCATCCATCATCGGAGTTATGTCAGTACCAGTGGCCCTCCTAGACCTTTGATGTCCCACAAAAAGCTGTTAGCGTTCATTCTTTCCATAATCGAGTGGGCAGGATTGTTGAAATCCTAACATCTACTCACACCGAGTTATTGGTTCCACTAGTTCTTAGTGGTTCCACTCTTCTGTGCTTGTTGATTGTTGTGCAATCACACTTAAAGAGCAATGTTTGATTTATTTTACTTATTTTAATTAAAGAACTTAAAAGGGGCTTGTAATTTCCAGCTCATTCAACAGTTCCATACCTTTATTCTTAGGCTCTATTAGAGTAGCTTCCCATGATTCATTTAGAAATAATCTTTATATATCTTATACTGTGCCTTGGTACATCCTCTTACTTCATCCTGTGTTTTAAATAAGTTGTTTTAACCCCCTTCTACTACCTTTTGGATGTCATTCTTTTGATTGGCTGCTCGTCATAAACAAGAAAATTAGAGCAGTAGGTGGGCCTTACGTATCTGATGCGACCATATTAGGGATATGTGCTGTAATTGACATCATATAGATCCAGTAGTAGAAAACCAGAGATTTTTGAGCTTGACCTCATTATTTGAGACTCCGAGAGAGATTATAATACATCACAGGCTCCATTTGTATGATAAATCTTGTGATGAATGTGTGATATTTTAGTCTCTTACTAACAGGAAAACCTCAAACGTTTTGGATAAGAATCAGCCAGCACAGAAAAGGGAATGGGGTCAGTGCTTCATCCAAGAGCTACACTGACCTCAGAGTTCATCTGGCTGAAAAACCAAAGCAGGCTTTAATCAAGACATAAGAAGTCTGAGTGTCTAGCCAGTTCTGGTATTCCACTCACATTCACTGGATGCTCTAAAAGGTCCTAAATTGTGTTTAGTCACTCTGTTGAACACCCTAGTGGAAGTGTGACAGGTTGATTGCTGCTCTGACATCTTTGATGGGGTCTAACCCACAGTAGTAAATGCAGAGCTGCTCAGAAATGACACACAGAGAGATACTGCTGCTGTACCTTTCCAGTTATTAGTCGATTTCTTTTGTAATTTCTTCACTTTCAGTTGCCAAAAGCAGTGTGCGGCTAGACACCAGCCCCTCTTCACAAACATTTTTGGAAGCGGTGTTGATACTCTTGAATCTGGACGCATCATTCAACAATAGACAATTTGTTTTAGCTTTATTTACATATGTGTGTGTGTGTGTGCATCAGTGTGTGTATGTGTCAGTTATTTATTCCACAGAGTGAAACATAGTGCAGGAAGTGGGTGGGATATCCATTTTTCTTTTGTACAAAGTAAAACAAAAACCATAACTATTTTTTTCCCCTCACTCTGTCTCTGTTTCGCTTGTCATTCTCACTTGTTGTCTTATATCATGTCTGAAAGGGCATGCACCAGATTTATATTGTCATTTTCTTTGTGTGCATTTGTGTGAGTGTGTGTGTATGTGTCTGAGAAGCAGTATTTTTTATTATTTTATCTGGCCTCACAGCTGTGAAATCAGCTCTTAATGGAGTTGTTTCTTGTCACATATTGATGTGATGATTATTATGATTTCTCACTTTGAAACTCAAGACAATTTGTATGTGTTTGTGTTCCAAATGTTGCTTGAATCTCACTTACAAGCACTTTTTAACAGTTACAATTTAGTTTTACAATCAAGGTTAGGAGTGGGTCGTGTTAACAGTCCTCACAAAAACGAAAGTATAGATATGTGAGTGTCTGTAAGCCAACGCCTTGATAAGCATCCGGTTTTTGTTGAAACTTCAACAGTGTGTCCTTAAATCTTAGGTCTGTTCTGTAATTTTACAGCTGAGCACCAGGGAGACGATACAGAAATGGGTCACAGAGTGAGACAGAGACAGGGATGATTATGGCACCAGTGGTTTTGGTTTCCTCGTCACAGCTAAATAGCAACATTGTTGAGTGAAACAGAGTCAACAAGCTGTCCCACACTGAATGCAGCTGCTCCTAAGGGATAGTCAGAGATAGTCAGGCGTGAAAACTAATTATTTCTGTGCTGATTGATGAGCGAAAAATTATATGGCATTGTTTAGCTGTATTCAAATGTATCTCATCCTTCATCATTCATCTCTGCAAATACTGCGACAATCAGTGGCTGATGCACTATTTTGTGACGTCAGATGTTAGTTTATTATAAATGTTATGTATTACATTAAAATCTAGTGGAGTGTGTGTTTTAGATTCAAACATGAAAAACTGTTCATCATTCTGATTTTTTTTTTCATATATAATTATAATTGTAAACTTTGACATTTAAGTTGACATTTTCTGCAAACCGTATTTCCAGCTGCATTTTCAAAGTTGTACATACACAGGATAATGAAACCAGTCAGATGGTTGTTTACTCTGTGAAAGGCTGCTTTTTTAATCATTTGATTCACTCATAAACGGTCTGAAAGGGCCTTTCTGCTATAATTCGTTATAATACTGAGGTCAGAGTTTGATGAAAGTATCCAAATTTATGCCACTCATCAATTGAACCTTCATTCAACAATTTAAGACTACAACTGTGCTCAGTGAAGCTGTACTTGTGCAAAGTGGCGCATTGACAATATGGTGTAGCTTGACAGTAGTGTCCAGTCAGTCCAATTTCCACAGTTGTAAATCGAGCACCTAGCCTTTGCAAGCGTTTTTGAAAGAATGGGTTGAAAATAACAAGCTCCCTGAATTTGAGCTGTGATGCTGTCAGTTCGTGAAATTTCTTGTAGGAGAAGGAAACCCCCAACTCAATATCACAGCACAACGTGTAATATACTTGCTGGTCCACGCAGAAGTTGCAGTACTCACAGGGAGATGATATATTTAAAGCCAAAAAGTTGGTAGTCAGCAAAAAAGATCTGAAGTACATTCCAAGATCCTTAATCACCAGAAATGATTAAGCTACATGACTAATATGTAAACTAATATTTACATGTAAATGTGTTAATAATGTCTGTTTAAAGCTTTCTGGTGCGCTCGCTTCTGTTACTGCAGCATATTGCAACTCTCTGACTGATAATTTTGTTAAATCCTGAAATGTTCATCTGCTGTTGTTGTGGCTGTAAATACAGTACCATGCTGTATTTTACTGCACTGAACTACTGATCTCCCTTTACCCATCACCATTCCGTCTGAGAAGGGAATAAGAGCCGGTCTCCAACAACCGTCGACCTCTTTTAAACGTCGGGCCTTCCAACTAATTTTTTGAATAAACCCCGGGGCTACTATTGGAAGATATATGGTGATTTCTCATTTACTTGCATTACGCAAAAGACCTGGGCACATACCTGGCTACGTACTCTTCCTGCAATTGATTCTTATAGTTAGATTTTTGATCTAACCACAACCGTCGCTAAGCTGCACGCTAGGGTTGGACGGATTGGTGCAAATGTCAGTAATATCGATGCCAACATTGGTGTTGGTGTCAAATCAGTACTAACGTGACCAGCTGGATGATTTCTCTAATTTCAATACATTGTTCCGGTTTCATGAAAAAGTAGTTCTGTCTGTGCAAACACACCTCCTCTCACGCTGGCACTTTATGCTCCGCCCCCTCCTTCTGGCTCCCATGTGTTTTGTTGATGTGCAGTCACTCAGCTGCACTGACAAACACATGTGGGTTGCAGAGAGTGAGAAAGAGGAGCATTGTGTGGCGATATTTTACAGCTGTTAATGAAAACAGTGCAAATAGCAATATAAGAGAAATAAGATAAGATAAAACTTTATCTTATCCTCTGGGAAATTCAGAAATAATATATGTATAGAAGAAACTTCCTACTTTGTCAACACCACTGATTTGTTAAATAAAACTTTGATTTTCCCCAAACCAAACCACAAAAGAAACAAAGAAGAGGGTAATCCTTGAGACACACCGAGACCCCTGCACAGAGGTCAGAGGTCACTGACAGAGTCCCTTCAGAGATGCAAAGAATATCCAATCACGGCCCACTGCTCTCCCCTGCATGCACTGCTTTTATAACTTACAAGTATCAGAATCTGTGATACCAGCACTGTATTTACCAAATTTTTTTTTTTTTTTTTTTTGCAGTTTCACACACC
>VURO01011781.1:15048-27685 GCA_015108175.1 Pelvicachromis taeniatus
TGTTTTTCCCTACATCACCTTATTATTTCCTCACTATGTAAGTAACCATCTATGTCAGTGTCTAATTTCCAAGGATTTTTAAATATTGATTTTCTTTGTTTTCCTCTAGCTTGCTCTGGGGCTGAGGAACATCTTCACATGACCAATCCCTAACCATCAACCAAACCATGTGACCCACCTGTGACTGGACGAAATGGACTTCTTTTATTTTTCCCCTTTAAAAATAATAACAATCAGATGCTGTTTGTGCATTACTTTTCACTATCTGTAAAGTAATGATTGGAGGTTTTCCACTTCCGTGTAGTCTGTACCGATGGTACATGTACAGAGATGAGTGTACAGGTGACATGCATGCTGATTGGACCATCAGTTGGAGGGTTACTTTTGTTGATGCGGAGCACTGACGTTTGGCTGTATCATTTGTTTCATGTTTTTTCCTAGTTTTTATTTGTAATTTAACATTTCTGAAAATAAATCCTCAAGGAAATGACTCTTTTCTTCCTTAATATAAACAATCCAGTTGCTTTCATGCAGAAGGAGCTGGTAGCAAATTTTAACCGAGCAATCATAACGTTTTGATATATCGAATGTATCAAAACTTGATCTGATCCGACATGCTAATGATGAGTCATAGTCTAACAGTAACATTTTCCAGCTTCCTTTAAATGTGTATATATAAATGTGTTGAGTTGACTGATCTAAATCTCTGAAGTGTCAAAGTTTTGACGTAAAGCGCAGTTACAGAATTCACACAAATTTAGTGTGTAGGTGTCAGGAAAGGCTTAGTAAGACCTTTTGGTCTTTTTCCAGCTGCGCTGAAATGTGTGAAATGTCAGGGAAAGAAAAATCCTTGCTCTTTATGCAAATGCTTTTTGTTTTATTTCAGAAAAATAATAATTTCAAGTTACATAAGAGATCACTGTTGAGCAACAGGTATAAAATATCTAGCAGAGTTGCTATGAAATAATTTACCAATAAATAGTAATCGGCACCAGAACTGTGAGTTAAAGTACAAATTGTATTTACACTGAATTTCTTCCACACAACAGATTTTTCTCTAATAAATAAGTTATTCCAATTATAAATAGGTTAAATAAGTTAGGAATAGCATAGCAGGTGATTCAACATACACAGTATATTGCTGTGGGGCCTGCTGTACCCAGAGGAGTCGGTGTACTCGAAGCAGCATGGTTATGATCGTGAGAAAGTAGCATTGTTAAAACCATCCAGTTTTCCCTGAGTTATTACTTCATAGCTGAATGTAATTCGAGCATTATTCATCTTTTTAACAACTAGTATCCGCTGATTCGTCCGATCGCTTTTCCATTCTACAAACAGCTCTTTTCCCCTCACTCAGGAATGCTTTGAGGGCTCTCAGGATGCCATATGCATGCAGCTTTCTGTGGTAAGGATCCGGGCTGCTGACTTCCTTGAGCAGCTGTTCCTCTTCGCTGCTGCTCGGTGGTGTGACTTGATTGCTGTTTTTCATCTGTGGGTCAGAAGAGACGGTTGAATGAGGTGTTACTTAGGAACAGGACTTCAAAACGACAATGCAAGTGACATTAAAAATTGATTTTTAAAAGCAGAAATAAAAATGGGACACACAATATCAAGATAATAGGCACTTTGGTGAAATGTAACTATGTAGTAAAGTAATATATTGACATGAGAGGTGATGTATTTAATAAAGCGTGATTTTGAGCTAGCTATCACTTCTACTCCTCTCACATTTACAATAGCAATTTTGTTACTGGTCTTTGTGACAGCTAAATGAACAGAAGTCACCTTTAATTGTGAATTTTACTTTTAATAAAGTATCACTATGTCGTGGACTTTATTCTACCAGTCTCTCTAACATTACCGACAGGAAAAACACTGCTGCAAGGTCAAATTTGACTTTTCCTCGGTAGATCGTTTAAAAACGCGCGTCAAACCCACTTTTCCTTTGACCATGCTGGCCAGGTCCACCAGAGTGCCGATGTTTGACGGAGCGTCGGAGACGTTCAAACTGCTGCGGTACTCCTTCTCCACGTGCTTGAGTAAAACCGAGTAGGTGAGCAGACCCTTGGCCAGCGTCTGGAGACAAGACTCCTGCACAAAGGAGAGAAGAACAGTGTGAGTTATGGAACTAAAACCAACCTCTCCCCCGGATTTAGTTAGTGACAGCAGTAAAAAAAAGAAGAAAAAAGGAGCTCTCACCTTTCTGAACTTGGTGATATTACAGTGCTTCGGGATGGAGGCGGGGGTGTGGGAGTCTAAAGCCTGATCACGATTCTCAAGAGTCTGGAAATTGTGCTCAAACTGATAGAAAAGAAGTCAAATACAACTTAAATAATATTAGAGTCCCAGGGGTCCGAGAGAGCCTCAGTCGGACTTGATAATCATAGTTAATCGTAGTTAATGAGTAGGCTCTTACCGCTTTCTCGTACTCTCGAGCTGAGTCAAAGAGTGACTTCCATATATTAAAAGGCTTGACACTGGACATCTCCGCCTCCCCTCTCTCCTCACCTGAGAAGTCACCTGCAAGACTTTCGTCTTCAATCGGAGCGCCGGAAGCGCAGAGAAGCAGAGCGGCCAGCATGACCGCAGAGAAAAAGTGCAGATCTGCTCGGGGAGACAGGACAAGAATGAATGAATGAAAAGAGGAAGATACGCAGGAAACCTGCGCACCACAGCCTGCAAATTACTTACTGAATATAGAGGGCATGGTGCGCTGCTGGGAAGCACTTGTTAAGTTTCCGCTGATGCTGAAGGCTGCCAGGGCCAGAAGGAATTGGCTTGCTTTTGCGATGCGCTGTTTTTTATACATTCCTCAGACGAACGGGATTTTCCCATCCCGACTTGCAAAATGGAATTAACAGTTTGCGTCATTCACCATTGGTGCAGCACCGGATGAAGATTTGATGGAGATTGTAACTGTCTTCAAAAGGACCAGTTGATCATCATTATTAGTGATATTATTATTATTATTTAATTTTTATAATAATAATAATAATTATTATTATAATTACTGTTTTTGATGTTTGTTGTTTGATTGCTATTATTATGTTGTGAAATTTAAAAAAAATTATTATATATATTATTATTTTTTAAAAGTGCTATTTAAGTATTATTTTTTTATAGCAAAGATTGGAGAAGTAATAAAACACAGAGAATCATCATGTAAAAAAATCCCTACGATATTTTCAGCTCAAGATTTTAAAGGGAAAATTCTTCTAAAACCAAACATTTGCATAGCAGCATTCCAGCTTGTAGCATCTTTATAGATCAAATGAAATAATGAATAAATGAATGAATAATGCGTAAATAGATACACACATGCATAAATACACCACACAAGCAGATGAAATGATCGACTGATGTAACCCTATTGTACAGGTATTATGCATATATTTGCATCACATGAAAATGTGTCTTAACATATAAATGTACTGTTTTAACCAATGTAATGTGAGTTATCTGAAAAGAATACGCAGTGTTTTGTGCTAGATGTGTGCTTATAAGCAAAGATTAGAGCTTCACAATGTAAAACTATGATTTGGCAACTACTGAAGTACATTTTGACAATTGGTCTGTCAAAACTGGGGCGTCACTGAACATAGTATTTATCAGACAATCAACTGAGTACTACTAACATGCATTTGAAATTAAAATGGGTTCTGTCTTATTTTTACTATAGAATAATAGTGGCCTAAATATCTGATAATATTTCAGGGGCATAATAAATCAGATAACAGTTTACAGAACAGCTAATGTTACTCTTCATACTTTTGGTACAGTTTGCTTTAAATACTTTTAGCCATAATAATTTTAGCAAGACTTTGAACATTAGTAGTTTGCCACCTTCCATACGTACACATGTACACATAAAAGTAGTATTTATTTATTTAAAAATATTTACATTTTATTTTGTATTGGTACAAAATGGGGATTTCACATTTTCAGTGAAAGTACACAGTAAAATTCCTGACAAATGAAATTGCTTTCTGTCTGCGAGGAAGTTGTGCTAAGTCCAAAAATTTCAATAAAGCGACCTCAGTGAAGTAACTCGTTAAAGGAAGAACTGCTGAGATATTTTACTGTTATCATGGACAAGGGTGGAACTAGCATATCCTGAAAATGTAATGATAAAGCATGATGACCTAAATATCACAAATATTTCCCATCAGCAGGATATAAAGGTTAGAAAATTAAAAACCCATTAAATCATTCAGTGTTCATTTTGATAAGACATGTCAGTGCTCAGTCATGTTAAAAAATGACAGGTTTTCAAGAAAGCTAGAAATGTCACCCTTTGAAGATAGCGGTGGAAAAGATTTGTAGTTATTCATAGACTAGATTAGGTTGGGATTTCACAAAAGGCCACTCAGAGGTTATTAATGTTACATTACACTGCCATTCAAACTTTTAGGAAACCTTTTGATTTTAGCTTCTGCGGGAGAAAAAGCAATCCAAAATAAATCTACTTCAAATTACATATAAGCGATATCATCATATTGATATTACACTTTTATTACCTTTACTGAGTAAACTGTACTGTCACTTCTGCTGTGGCAGACGTGTGAAGTGAAGAGAGAGTGTGAACCCAAATGCAGACACTGGCAATGGACTTAACTGAAACATGACTTTAATTGTGGCAGAATCAAAACACAAACAAAAGTGAAGGAAGGCAAAGACTAAACTGACACAACCTAAACTGGGAGGAAACTAGAAGCAAGTATAAAAAAACTAAAACATGAATCTGAGAACACGAAACATGCTGTGACATGGGAAATGCAGCGGGTGCTATATAGACAATCTGGCAACAAAAAAGGGGAAGACAAGGGGTTTATCGAGGAAATGAGACACAGGAGGAGAGCACAGCTGAGAGAAATCATACACAACGAGACTAGGCGAAGCAAAACTGAAAACACTAACATTGCACACAAGACTGTCAAAGTAAATCAGGAAACACGAGACAGGCACAGAGACACAGACTTGACACTGCAACTAGGAGACGCACAGACATGAAAGCATAACTAGATGAGACGTGACACAAGGAACACAAGGGAACCAGATAGACAGAAATCAAGAGATTAGAACCTAAATAACAATGAAATCAAGGACTATTGATAATTTAAATACACAAAACGCTGGGTCACAGACTCAGGACCATGACAAGTACTATGCAAAACTCTTGAACCACCCTTTATTTCATTACATTTTGCTACAAAGGTGTAATTTGCTAAAATCCTGGCATATCTTGGCATAGTGTGCAGAGTGTTTTTTAAAGGGTTTTGATCAAACTCAACAATTGTTGGACAAAATTCAATTAAATTCAATTTAGCTTTATTTATATAGCACCAATTCACAACAACAGTTACCTCAAGGAGCTTTAAAAGATCCTACAGTATCAGAAATAAACCCTTAAGAATCAGACAACCCTCTGGGAGCAAGCACTTGGTGACAGTGGCAAGGAAAAGCTCTCTTATAACAGGAAGAAAACAACTGCAGAACCAGGCCCGGGGAGGGGCAGCCATCTGACGCAACCAGTTGGGGGTGACAGGAGGAAGATTTTATAAAGACACACTGTGGAAGAGAGTCAGAGATGAATAATAACTAAAGATTAAATGCAGGGTGGTGTATAAACACATAGTGAGTGAAAAAGAAATGCAGTGCAGTGCACTCAGTGTGATCGCAGCAGCCTAGGCCTATTGCAGTGTATCTACAGGATCAGGTTCAGGGTCACCTGATCCAGCCCTATAGACTTTGTCAAGAAAATTGTTTTGAGGGTGTCTGTCTCCTGAATGCAAATAGGGTGCTGGTTCCACAGAAGAGGGGCCTGAAAGCTGAAGGCTCTGCCGCCCATTCTATTTTTAAAAACCCTAGGAACCACAAGTAAGCTCGCAGTCTGAGAGCAAAGAGCTCTGTTAAGATGAAAAGGTACTATCTGTAGAATTTAAGATATGATGTCACCTAATTATTCAAGCTTTTTTATGTGACGAGAAGGAAACACCCAGAAAAGGCCCAGACACGCCAAATTACAAATGAACTGGACTGAAAATCACTAACAACAGGTCTGATGGAGTGATGAATCTAATTAAAAACTTTTTTGGATCAAATCATCATCAACATATTCTATAGTACAATGAGGTACAATAGTGATTGTCTACAGCTTTTGTAAAACATGGAGACTCTGTCATGGTTTGGTACATTTCAGACAGTGGAGTTGGAGGTCTTATTAATTGATGGTATTATGAACACATAAAAGTACCACCAGATTTTGCATAACTGAACAGAAAACACACAGTGGAGAAAAATCAGTCATGGATTAGCCTCCCCACAACCAAGACCTTAACTTTACTGAAGTAGTGTGGGATCATCTTTACTGAGAATGGAATAAAAGGCAGCAAGTATCCAAAGAAGAGCTTTGAATGTCCTTCAAAAAGCCTGGAGAACGATTCATAAAGACCACTTAAAGAAATTACAAGAAAGCTTGCCTCAGTGTCCAGTTTGTGTCGTAGAAGAAAGGGGTTCAAACCAAATACTGACTTTCAAACTCATTAGAATTGTACTAACTCTGTTGTTGCCTTACATACTAAATTCCTGTATATGATTGTACATGTTTCAACAAATCACTGCAACTATTTTCCAGTTTTCTCAAAGTGCTCCAGCAAAGCCTTATAAGGTCATTAAAATAAGATGGGGCCTGATTATTCAAGACCTCATATGTGATGAGAAGGATTTCAAATTTAATTCTGGATGCAACAGGGAGCCATTGAAGATAAACCAGTATTGGAGAAATATGCTCTCACTTTCTACTTGCTGTCAGTATTCTTGTAGCATTTTGGATCAGCTGAAGTATTGTCAGGGAGTTTTTAGGACATCCTGATAATAATGAATTACAGTAGTAGTTTTTCAGTGTCACTCTGAAACAGGATATTTCTAAATTTAGAGATATTGCACAAATGAAAAAAGTCCTACATATTTGTTTAATATGCAATTTGAAGTACATATCCTGGTCAGAAAATGGCTCCAAGACTCCTCACACTGTTACTGGAGGCCAAGGTAATGCCATCCAGAGTAAGCATTTGGTTAAATAGCATATTCCCAAGATCTTATGGCCAAGTACAATGACCTCAGTTCTATTGAAATTTAGAGACAGAAAATTAGAAGTCATTGAGGCATTCCTGCAGTTTAACTAATTGGTGTGCATTATCTGGCTTCATGGATAGATAATGTTGGGTGTCATCTGCATAGCAGTGAAAATGTATGCTATGCCTTCTGATGATGCTGCTTAAGGAAAGCATTTTATTCAAACAGAATTGGTCCCAGCATGGAACCCTGTGGAACTCCATAATTAACCTCAGTGTGTGAAGAGGACTTTCCATTTATATGAACAAACTGGAGTCTATTAGATAGATATGATACAAACCACTGCAGCGCAGTACCTTTAATACCTACACTAGGCTCTGATCGCTGTAGTAAAATATTTTGGTCAATAATATAAAACACTGCTAAGAAGATCATTTGTAACCTTAACTAAAGCTGTTTCTGTTCAGTGATGAGCTCTGAAACCTGAGTGAAACCCTTCAAAGTAAGCTATTCTGCAGATGATCAGTTAGCTGTTTTACAACTACTCTATTGAGAATCTTTTTTCTAAATGAAGGTTGGAGATCTCCAATATAACTAGTATAACTAGCTAAGACAGCTGAGTCAAGTGATGGCTCAGCCATCACTTGACTCAGTGATGGCTGAGCTGATTAATTGAGAACAATTGATCATATTTAAGGTTGAAGTATTAATTAATGGTTGTTCTTTGAGTTCTTTGAGCGGTTTTGGAGGAATTGGATCTAAAAGACATGTTGATGGTTTGGAGGATGTAATTACTGAAGTTAACAGAAAGTTTAAATGGAGAATAATGGAGCCTAAATAAATAATAGTGGTATTCACAGGTGGATAGCTGTTTAGCTGTGTCCTATAGTACCATGAGAAAGAGGATGTCTCTCTTTGAGGCCTATGTAGTAATTATCTTTCTTCACTTTTTCTCTGTGAGGTTCAATACAGTTGAAAGATTTGCTGCTTATATCTTTGTTGCAACAAGCTTTGTGTTGTTAGATCAATCACATAAAACATCTCTGTGTTCAAATAAAGTAATATCAGAAAAATGGGTGAATTGTACTTTTTTGTATGTGAGTGTGTTTTATCCTTTGTTCTGTGTTCTTTGAGAGTTTGGCTTAAAAAACAAAAGATTTTCAAATCTGATCAGTACATTGAAACCTGACTGGAATAAAACGTGAAACACCAATCTGGATAGGAGCTTTGTTCTCTACGTGGAATGTGTGTCAAAATCAAAGATTTAATTTTGGCTGTATATGTCATTTCCTTTTCTTCCTCCACCAGCATCCGGTTTGTTTTTTACAACTTTATTTATTTCTTAATCTTCTCCTTTCAAGCACAAATTACATGCAGATACATTTCTTGCATTCACCTCAGCAAGCTGTCTGGAGTGCTTCACTTCACCAGCTCAGTGTGAGGTTTCATAGTCAAAATATGTAATTCTTTCTAATTTTCCCCTGCTACTATATTTGGAATGAAACTTTCCCTCTGTCTGCTGGGATTACTCAGTGGAGAATCAAATCAGAGAACTCCTGAACTGGTTCAAAACCAAACATACCTAAACAACAGTGTACATGTAACATGCCGCTACATGTTTTCTGTTGGAGATGTTGTAAGAATGGGTTTGTTTCCACTTTTGATTGTAGAGTATTTTGGTACTTTCAGTGGACATTTTGAGAATTTATAATAGCTCAGTGGTTGTGGGGTAGTGGGTGTAGTTATTGGGAATTGCCAGTCTTGACATTTGCATCCTTAATTTCAAAACACGATTTCAGATTGTTAGATCTGCAAGGTTTGGGGAAAATAAAGCTGCCACAATTCTCTGATGCATTCACTGGGTTTAGTTTATGTGTGATTATCCTGGTTGTTTTTCTCTGGACAGAAAATCTTGCAAGCTACAGCTACTTCTCCCATTTTTGCTTTTTTGTAGTTGTAACCAAAGTCATTTATTTTCTACCTCAAAAGTCCACAGCACAACACATCTTCTACTTGGGAACTCAGCAAATCAACATTTTATCCTTCATCTAAATATTAAACAAGTGCTTATAAAGCCACTTTTTACCCTGTTGTAGCTGCCCAGTGCATATTGAGATGATTTGTTTAGGATGTGTATGTGTGTGTATTTGGAAATTCTCTACTTTGTTACTTTGCATTTTAAAAGGGGTTTACCATCTGCTACACTAAGCAGCTTGGAGTGAAGGCATATTATGATTTACTGCATGCTTTTCCTGCTGCTCCAAGAGAACCATTTCACACATTTTATATATATACATATATATATATATATATATATATATATCAAGGGTAAATGTGCTAAATGCAGTAGTAGTTTTGAAGTAATGTCACGTTTCAAAGCAAAGCTAAAGACATAGGGACTTCCTATGTGGTTTGTTCTAATCTATGTGGAACAAAAAACTGCATCAGCAAGAAACAGGTAAGCATTATGGGGCTAAATTAAAATGAATGAAAGATTCATTCATGTATAAAACCTACTGACTAAACCACCCAGGTAACAGTGTCTGCTTTGAAGAAAAAAACTAAAACTAAAATCATATGTTTAACAATTATAAGAAAATAGCAGAGAGCATGTCTGATGTAAAGGGAAGTGAAACTGTTAAATATTTTGAGACGCTTACTGAATGTTCGACCTTCATGATTAAAAAAAAAAGTCGGTCTTGGGGTCAAATGGCCCAAGGGTCATGCAACTGATGATGCAGACAGCTCCCGAGGAGGACCTCATCTTTACATCGTTACATCAACCATATGTTATACGTCTAGTTCATGACAGAGGACAGAGGTTGCTAATCCTTGTCACATTCTCAAAAAACAAAAATAAAAATAAAAACAACAACTAAAAAATTATTCAGAATATTTGTTGCCAATCACCTACAAGCATCCTTTGCAAGTTTCCTGTTTCTGTCACACTTCTTCTGAAAACGAAAAGATTGTGTAAAGAATAAAATGAAATGCAAGGAGTAATGAAATTGGTTGCAGCAAGCACTTTTTTTTAACTTCCCATTTTCCATTACAAAAAATAACATGTAAGGATGTGCACACGCAAAAGGAAATGAGCTTTCCTTCATTCGAGTGCATCAATCTGTAAATGCAAAAGTAAACTGAGTCAAATAAGCTGATCTTGGGAAAACTATTGCAGTAGATTGATTTAACTTGAACATTATTCATTCACACTCATAGTGGTTGCCAGATTTGCTTTCTTTTGACTAGTCTTAAAGCTGCAGCTCCTGCTACTGAAGCCACTTTGAGTCAACACTGAGGTGAGGACTCAAGTTGAAACTAATTATTAATTATGAAGAAAATAAATATGCATGGCTTATCTTAACATTTACAGTTAGGGACATAACCTTTTGAACTCTATACACCAGCACAGTGGATTTTAAATTATACTATCAAGGTGTAACTAAAGCGCAAACCTTAGGCCTTTAATAAAAGTACTGCATCAAATGAGGATATAGCTAGTTCTTATATACAATTCCCCATTTTCAGAGGGCCTGTTCCCTTTTATTCCATGACAAATAAAAAATTGGAGTTCATTCCAAGTGTTAAAGATCCAACTGGTAGGTGAATGAAGTCCCAGGAAACGATGATGTAAATAGCAAAAAAATAACAAAAGTAAGTAAAAACAAACAAAACAAACAAAAAAAAACAGCTGAGGGAAGGTCTTGGAAAAAATCAAGATGAAGCTGAACTACAGTAATGGGAAGAAAAAAATGTGGAGAAGAAGAAAAACAGCTCATGGTCTGAAGCGTACCACATCATTTGGTGATTGAAGCAGCAGGATGATTTGTGAAGTGTACAGAGCTATACTCTGCTCAGTCAAATGCTCCAAAACTGATCTCACATCTAACTGATGACCTAAAGCAAACTGAAAAAAAAGCAAAACCCAAGAGTTTCTCAATGACCAAGTCAGTCACCTGATCTCAACCCAACAGAGTGTGCTTTTCAGTAACTCAAGACAAAACTGGAGATAGAAAAACCTGCAAGTGAGCAGTAACTAAAGCTTCCTCCAGGAAAGGCCTGGCTGATCATTTCGAGTGAAGGAACATAGCATTCGATGATCTCCATTCATTCGAGATTTCAAAGAGTCAATGACTCCAAAAAAATATTCGTTCAAGTATTAAAAGCTATCCTTATGTTTAGAAATATGTTGCAATTTGCAGTACTTTTAACACTGTGAATCGAAGTTCAAAGCCTTCATGTCAATAACATCATAGTTGCTTGATTACAAAAATTGCAGCATTGTGGAAATACTTTGATCTAACTGTATAACGTCCAGTATCTGTTAAGACAAGTCCATCCCTGTTCCATAGAAATAAAATGTAGTCTCTAAATTAGTAAGATCCTCTTTTTTTTTTCTTTCATTATCAATGAAACTTAAATTCAGGGAAATTCAGTTCACTTTTCTCTCGCATTGGTTGTATTGGTTGTATGTGCAAAGAAGTCAAACTAGCAGTCATGTTTAAACAGAGGGGAATATCTGTTTTTGACAAATAATGTAACAGTGGCACGGCATCCGATACTGAAATTCCAACATTACCTTACCATAAACATAAAAGTAACAGCTATGATTCTTTGTCTGGCTTGTGAGTAGTGGCATATTCACAGGAAATATGCCACAAATGTCCTGGGTGAATTAGGACTAGTTCTAGCCATCCAAAGTGTTCAGGAGATGAAAGAATCTAAATGAAAACATACAAAATACAGTTGTGGTCAAGTTTATATACACTCATGGTCATGAATGTCATGGTAATTTGGAGCTTTTAAGGATTTCTTTGAACTGTTCTTTTTCCAGGGTGGAATTATTGTGCAGCATTCATCTTTAATTACTTTAAAAAATAGGAATTGGGTGCACAAGTTTGAAGTTATATTTAGTAAAAAATATATACATGTAGGGTCAAATGTCTCTTAGGAATTTGCATCTCAAAAATATGCAATCAGCAATCTTCTGGCATAATTCTTTCTGGATATTTGACCAGTTTTATTGGCAGAATTTAGAGTTAATTTAGATTGTTTGGTTTCATGGCAGAGACCCAGGTTTTAAGCGTAGCCCATACATTTTTAATAGGGTTGTGTCATGATCTAGCTGGCTGTGTGCAGGCAGGAACGAGGAAAAGGACCCAAAATGCAGACTTGCAGGACTCCAGAGTGGAACTCAAAAAAACAGCTTTATTAGCTGATTGAACAAATACAAAAACTGAAAAAACTACATGGAAAGCAGGGAACACAGGCAGGGAAAAGCAACACAGAGACAGGACCCTGATAACAAACCTAATCAAAACATGGGAAACTAATCACAACTGCACACTTGAAAATCAGAACATAAACCATGGAGCACAATAAACCAAAACAGACAGCAAAAATACAGAACACACAGTGATGGGGGAAACTAAACACACAACAAAGGAAACACAGAGAAACATAAGGGCTAGGGGTCTGAACAGAACAGAAAACAACAATAAACTGAAAATGCTGGGTCAAGAGACCCAGAACCATGACAGGTTGAGGTCAATGCTTTTGGAAA
>VURO01011781.1:27705-41620 GCA_015108175.1 Pelvicachromis taeniatus
TTGGAAAGCTGTACCAGAAGCTTAATGTTTGCCTGCAAACCCAGTTTTGATGTGTGTTTCGGATCATTGTCCTGGTGGAACACCTAGCTGTGTGCAAGTTTCAGTTCGCTAGCTAGCATATAGTTATGGCAATTTGGAGGTATTCCTCCTCCTTCATTTTTCCATCCACCTTGTGCAGTGTACCAGTGCCAGTGTCAGCAAAACATCTAGAGAACATGATACTACCACCACCATGCTTGACATCTGGTACAGTGTTCTTAGGTTTGAAAGCTCCACCTTTACTCATCCAAATATACCTCTTGTCACTGTGGCCAAATATATTAGTCTTTGTCTTGTCCATTGACCATCATGCGGGCAGTTGCAAATTTCAGTCAAGCTTGAAGGTGTTGAATTTGGAGCAAAGGAGCAAGGAAACAAGGAGAAAAGGCTGAGTTATGCCAAATTGCGACAACTATCTAGCTAGAAAATCACACAGTGGAGGGCTATCAGACATAGATTGGCCTCCCCAAACATTATTGAAGCAGTGTGGGATTATCTTTACGGAGAACGGAGAAATGACAAGAAAGTGTGCCTCAAAGAGTTGAGACTGTTGTAGAACAAAGGTGGTCATACCAAATATTGACTTTCAAGCATTTTAGAATTGTACAAACTATATTGTTGCCTTATATGCTGAATTTCCATCTGATTGCACATGTTTCAACAAATAGCTGCTCCTTTTTCCCATTTTGGTTCCTTCTAGGCACTCTGTGAGACCACGGTGATGTACATCTGGTTTCACCGTGGATAGTGACGCTGGTGTGCTTTTGACACTGTGTAGATTTGAGAAAATCCAATATAGACAGTTTTTGTTTCTTAAAGTCTCTAAAGATGCATGCTGTGCAATCATTCCACCCTGGGAAAAGACCAGTTCAAAGAAAACATTGTTATAAACAGTATAAACAGTATAAACTAAACTCATAAAGCCCTCCAAACTAGATTTTGACCCAGGGGCTCTAGGGTGATGAATTATTTATACAGACAAGTTCATTACAGCTGGCCAAATATGGAAATTAAGATAACAGATGTAATTGATATTCAGTGGTAGTAATTACTAAGTAATCATCATCTAACCCAAATCACAAAAAGAACAAACAATTTGGTATTGTCATCATTTATAACATCACTATAAATGGTAATTTTAATAAATAAAATTAGTTGTTGGTTTACATTTCAAGCTTGAACTGCAGTGTAGAAATAAAGACTGAAGTCTTTATTGCAGTTCACTGGGGCTGCAGCTAGATGGCAGTCGTGTGTAGCTCTAAGGATTCATGCTCTGATCAGCTCTCTTAAAGGCCATCTTTCTGAGGCTAAAAGTATGCAATGGACTGTTCTGTTTGTTTTGTTATTTGCCCACACACATACTGCAGCAATATATGACCCTCAGCCTTGAATTTATGTATATGTGAATCTGTTGTACATGTGTTATGTGTGTATATTATGTATTGGATGTTATGTTTTGCGCCCACTTTAGCTTTGCATAATTTCTGCTTTACTAAAATGTTCATGTAAATGTTTCCTATGCATAGAGCCATTCGAGTGTACATTATGTTTAGGAGATCTGGCTGTATTACTAAGTAGGATAATCTTCCCTTTCCCTTTGACAATTCGCATTAAGTGTTTCCTTTCCTAACACCAAAAAAATGCACAATCACAAGGTAGGATGGGGCTGTAGGGTTGCTCAGTAATACGCCCCATTCTCGTAAAATTACATTGTCATTACAATATGGAGAGACATCTTTGTTTTTTGCTTTAACATACTACTTGAAATGACTTAAAGTTATTTTGGTATCTTTTGTTGTTAACCAAAAAACCCTGAATTTACCCACTACTTAAAAATACCAGTATTATTTGCTTCTTCTTTTCCTGATATCTTCAGCTATTACTGTCTTGCTCTGCTGCACATCACACTTTAAATTCACTAAACTTTTATGGTAAACTTTGGGAAATGCTAAGTTAAGGGCTGTTTAATGAAGCTCTACCCAAACTTCAGTGAGTGGAAATCTATCTCACAGTTTTTGAGCTGTTTCACTCAGTTCAGATAGCAGAGTCAAAATTCCTGTTACATCTGTCATGCTGTAAAGGTCAGTGCAGTAACAAGAATGAAGGAACCATTCTTTCAGGGTCTTAGCTTTGCTTCTGTTCTTGTATACATGACCTTGTCTGTCATTTTGTGTTTAGCTCAACGGTTCTCTCCTCACTTTTCTTTCCTTTGTGATTCTGCTCCATCCTCCATCGTCTCCTTTCCTGTCATTTTTTTTTGTAATCGCAGCCTTGTTGGCTCTTCTCCCTTTCTCTGCCTCCCATCCTTTCCTCTCTCCACTCCTCTTCCCTTTTGTGCCTTTTTCTCAGGCCGCTGTGTTCTTCCTTTGACTTTTTCTTCTTCCCTGGACGGAGAGCTCCATGAGAGACAGCAGAAATTGTATCTCTGCTCAGTTCGCCACAGGCTCTCTTCAATATTTAATCAAGAGTGCATTTGTTTGAAGAGAGCTCTGAATATGTGTGTGAGTGAGTGATAAAGAGAGCTGTCTATCCAGTGTGTGTGTGTGTAGACACGGCATTTGTATGCATGGAAGGTGGTGAAAGAGATAGAAGTTGTATATTTTTGTGTGTGGTGACAGAGTTGGAATGAAAGGTTTTCTCCGGTCTTGGCGTAATTGGTTTACTATCTCTCTCCGCTCTCGCCCCCTCTTTCTTCTCCCCATCTCCCCCTTTACTCAACTTCCCCTCCCCCTATAATCCATTCTCCCCCTACTGCATCATCACGTTATCATGTGCTGTGTAGTACAGTATATACACTACTGTGTGTGTTTTTTTTCTAACACTGTATAATCATTTGTATTTGATTTCGCTGCGTGTGCATATATGACCGTGTGCATGCATCAGTGGCTGGTCCCGGTGGTGTCCCAGAGGACGACAGAGAAGCATATTTCATCAGTCTTACCACAAGAAATCCCAAAGTCCTCTTTTCTTCCTTTTGCTTCCTCAGCACATTGAGCGAGCACAGAGTGCTTTCCTTATTTCCTTTTTTGTTGTTGTTGTTGTATTTTTTTAACTTTTGCCTTTAGAGGAGAGCACGCTGATTAGCATGCTGTCACTGGGACATGTACACTTAAGGATGCCACTCTACAGGAATTTTTTGGTTTTGTGTTGTGGAAGGTTTTGATTTGATTGAGCGCAGGCGAAATCTTCCTATCAACTGTAATATCATCTTCTCGGAAACTGTAGTTTCAGAGCCTCTGTTTCAGTGTCCACAAAATCTCAGAAGGCAGCTATCTGAACAATGATCGAAAAATGACTGATGGGTTTTCAGTAATTCTGTTTAGCTCGGCTTCTCCACTTTTGGCTCATTGTGGCGCTCACACGGCCCCTGATGAGGCGTTTCTTCTTCATTTCGAATCAGTGTTCTTTGTCCATGGAGAAGGGGATTTTACTAACAGATGTCGAAGCTGCTTTGCATTTTTGAGCTGTATGTTTATCTACAAACAGCAGCCTCTCCACAGAGTTCTCATGTAGCAGCCACGTGTTTTATCAAGCCTGTGTGAAAACCTGATATAAAGACTCCATCCTGTTCCTCAGTTTAACAGTATCAGGTCAAAGGTAACGCTTGACGCTAAAATTATTGAAGGCACAGCAGATTGAGTGTCTCATTAATCTTCTGAGTTAAACCTCTGATGGTGAGCTCATACATGAACATTTTCTGCCAAAACTGACTGTCCATAAAGTCTGACATTAATTCATATTAGTTCTGGGGTGGGGGGGTGAGGGTTGCCATGTATTATTCTCATTGCTTTTTGGTGGGCAAATTTCATTTGAAAAAGATGATGTTACTTTTCATGTATCAATTAGGATACCCTGTAAAAGAAATGTGATGGTAAATGTACTCTGAGAGCTCAAAGCGCTTTCTGCTACGAGCCACATTCGACCATTCACACGCACATTCATACAGCTCTTTATTCTATGCCTTAAAGCACTTTCTAACTGTCACAGACACACTAACACTCTGATGGATGAATGGTGAGGGGGAAATTTAGTATTCGGCATTTTGTCCAGGGATAGGACATGTGGAACAGAGGAACCAGGGACCGACTCAACTGGTTTTGAGTGCTACGTAGAAATAATTTATTCTTTTCCTTCCTTTGCCCCTGACATTATCACAGTGTTAAGGTGGATATCATAAACATGTCTTGATTATTTCTAGCAGGATGCAGGCCTATTGTCATTATTAGTGTACTAATCACAAAATACACCTTTCCTTGCTATTCCTACTGTTAAACACCTGAACTCGGGTCTATTGGTTTTAACTGACATGCAGTCATAAAGTAAAAGAAACTATGACCAACATGCAAAAGTGGAAAGGTTTATGTAGAGTTTACAGTGCATCATCTGCAGGAAAGACTGACAACATCTCAAGTAGTGATGGGTACAGTTGATATACAGCATGTTATGACTGTGTTTCTGTAGGTTTGACATGTGAAGGACTGAAATGTTCCAGCGGGCCTTTGATAAAAAACAAACAAAAAACTTTTGATGTCTTTTTTTTTTCTAAGTGTGCTATTCAGCTAGCAGACATTATACACTGTCCCATTACCTCTAACATCCATGCTGTTGGTATAATCTGAGTCCCAGAAAGGGGCCAATTATCCCAGATTACATGTTCTATCAAGAAGCAGCCTCGACATCTGAGTCGTACAACTGAAGCCTCAGCGCTCGAGCTGAACTCTGCTCGGCTTTATGTCATGTGGAGTATCGGGCTGAGATCCTCTCCTATCTGCTGTATTAATAAATTCATTCTCTTTCATGTCATGTTCAGTTGGATTTTTTTAATCAGATCACTGAACATTAAACAACTTCCCAAGAAGGCTGCACTTTTTAAATACATATAGTGAATTTCCTCTTTTTCCCCTATGACTCATAAACCCACAAAGAATATCCAGAAAGTGCATGTTTGGTTTTGATTTGCACTGATTATGTGTTTTGTGCATGTAGCCAAACACATCCTTCTTATTATGATGCAAGTGGACAACAAACAAAATTTTACTGCTAGAATTATGAATACGAAAACTTTCTTGCCCCATATAATACCAATGAATTTTAAAATGAGCTGAATACATTACAGAGGCTATTACAGCCCTGTTGCTTAGGCCGCTGTGCTCCTGTGCAGGCCGAGCCTCAGGCTTTGTCTCTTATGTGCGTGCCACAGAGCTAAACATATTTTTTTTCAGAGATGAATACTGTTACAATTCATAGTCTATTACAGTACTAGAAGGTACTGTCAGATGCTTACTTATTTCCCAAGGGGTCACCACAGTGGATGGATCCGCATGATTGATTTGGCACAGGTTTTACGCTGGATGTCCTTCCCGACGCAACCATCCCTCAACGTTGGGTTTGTGTCTCCTCCTGGTCTCGGACTGCAGATCTTTTTGTGATTGTAGATCATGTAAGGTGAATGAGTGTGCATTTATGTATGTATAAAAGAAAATAAATGAGCATAATAAAATGATTCAAGCTTTAGTTGATGTTATAGAAACAAACAGAGCGAGAGATCATTCATTCACTTCTTGGATCTGAAATGTTCCAGCAGTTCCGGAAATGTGTCAAAATCCTGTTTAATCCTGGAGCAGGCCGGATATTTCTTTAATCTGGATTTTGGTGAGAGTCTGTGACCCTCAGTGCAGCAGTTAATGTTGCAACCTCCTGGGTTTCCAGGCATTAATTTTGAGCTTAGGTCAGTGACTGAGTGTAGTGTTAACCCTCTTGATTGGTGGATTTTTGAGCACATTATTGTTATGATGACATCCAGTTGATATAGGTCTGCTGGCTGATGGGTTATTTTGGAGCCAAATGACACACAAAAAACTAACAAACTGTAAAGAACGGCGATTATCATGTTCACATTTGAACATATAACTCATTGGTGCTCTCTCCTGGTAAAACTATGTAATAACAAGAAGTGACTCATCGGGAAAATATGGGGTTGCTACAGCTCACAATGTTTATCTATTAAGGCCTCAATAGTCAAACAGCCTCTGCACATACATAATGTGAATGTCCCACAGTCACCAGATCTCAAGGGTACTCTACCGGATTGAGATCTGGCGATTTCGGATGCCATTTGAGTACAATGAATTCATTGTCATGTTCAAGGAACCAGTTTGAGATGATCTGAACTTTGTGGCACGGTGCGTTTCACTGCAGCAGACTTCAGAAAATGGGTACGCTGTGGTTATAAAGAGGTGGACATGGTCAGCAACAGTACTGAAGTAACACTGTGGCATTTAGAGGCCCAAAATGCGGCAAGAAAATACCCCCCACTCCATTACACCACCACCAGCCCAAACCATTGACACAAAGCAGGACGGATCCATGCTTTCATGTTGTTTACACCAAAATCACAATCTGAATGTCACAGCAGAAATCAGACCAGACAATGCTTTTTCCAGTCTTCTACTGTCTCATTTTTGTGAGCCCTGTGAATTGTAGCCTCGGCTTCCTGTTTTTAGCTGACAGGACTGGCACCTGCTGTGCTCCTCTGGTGCTGTAGCCCATCTGCTTCAAGGTTCAACATGTTGTGCGTTCAGAGATGCTCTTTTGCATACCTTGGTTGTAACAAGAGATTATATAAGTTATTGTTGCCTTATCAGCTCAAAGCAGTCTGGCTGCTGACCTCTGGTATCAGAAAGACATTTTCACCTAACTGCTGCTCACTGGCTTTTTTCTCTTTTTCATACTGTTCTCTGTAAACACTAAAGATGGCTGTGTGGGAAAATCCCAGCAGATCAGCAGTTTCTGAAATCCTCAGACCAGCTTATCTGACACTAACAACCATACCACGTTCAAAGTCACTTCAATAACATTTCCTCCCCATTCTGATGCTCAGTTTGAAATTCAGCAGGTCACCTTGACCAGATCTACATGACTAAATGCACTGAGTTGCTGCCACGCAATTGATTTACTCATTGATTTATTTTTTTATTTATTTGCGTTAATGAGTGACTTAAGAGGTGTACCTAATAAAGTGGCTGGTGAATGGAAGTTTTGGGGCATTTCTGTAGTGCTTTTTCTTGACATTTTCCATCAAACTTTCTTTTTTCATTTAACAGAAATATACACACCTCTTATGCAATATCACTTGAAAGCCAAATGAAAAACTAACTGCTTAGATTTAAAATGTTCTATCACTATTTATTCAGCTTCTCTTTGTTTAGTGTCTCTATATCTAACTTAAAAATGCCTTGCTTCTATTTTAAAGGCTCTCCTGTGATTCTAGTGGTTTGTTTAAATCACTCTTACACTGCGCCGTTCTTCTCCTATCAGACTTCTGGAGACTCACATATACAACTACAAACTGACATCTTTACCATTCATTCAGTCTCACATGATCAGACTCGATCTCTTTGCTTTACGGTCATGACCGTGCAATCGCTGTGGCAGCCAGATTTGTGCCATATGTGCTGGAACCTGCCTGAGCTGAATACATTAATCCTGGGCTCAGTCAGATCAAAGATTGAGTTTACAGTAGCTAACTTTCCATTTGAAATTTTTTTCCAGTGTTTTATTGTGTGGCGCTTTCTGCCAAATAACTTTTGATTGGTCAAAGGAGAATTTATAAAGCTTGTCATGTATTTTTCAAAAATAATATGACATTAAAGTGACATTACTCATCTGTTGTATGCTGTAATTGAAGGTGCTACACAAACACCATCTCTATCGGAAGAAGAAAGCGTTTTTCAGTCAGTAATTGCTATTATGGACGTTTATGCCACGACAACCCACAACAAGGCTACATGGTTTAGGCCCCTCTAGCGATTAGTGTTGCACACCTGTGCTTCTGAGACAGGTTAAACTGAAACGTCAGGTCAATTAAATATGGATTAAAATGAGGAAAATGGTCTCCTGAATGTCAGCTACCTCGAAAGGCACACCCACACAGGTTTGCTCTGTGGCGGCTCTTTGTTTACCTATGGAAATTTGAGCCAGGTAAAGTGGTGACGTAGCCCTACCGGGTGCCGTGTGCTTCTTCTTCTTCCCTCTCCCTTCCCCCAAACACTGCTGTCATTAGCCTTTAAGCTTTCAACTTCTAACAGAAATAAGCAGTGACACTGTGGTGCCAGCTCCACCAGTCCCTGTGAATATTTCCCCCGGTGTAGACAGGCTGGTGGAGGATGAGAGGTGAAAGTGACGCAATGTTCGTTTGCACCTGTGACACCCCCTCCCGCGGACAGCACACACACACACAAACCTGGCAGCAGCCTACTGAAGAGTAGACGCTCGAACCATTGGGTGGAGCAGTCGCGTCGCGTGCTGCGGAATACATTGAGTAGGTCGTTAAGGCTGCGCGCGGTTCGGCTGCAGATGCAGGTCGCTGAGTGGGAGCGCGAGGCGGGGGAAATGGCGAACAGGCGCGGGCGGCGGTGCACCTTTTGAGGATACAGTAGGCACCGGGAGCGCAGGCAGGCAGAGAGGCGGCTCGAGGACAGAGAAGAGAAGCAGAGGAACCATGGAGGACTCGGAGCCCGCAGAGGACGGCTTGCTCGCGGGCTTGAGGTGGAACAGGAGCACAAGGGACCAAGCTCAGCTGAAACACAAAATCCGGGATCTGCCGGGGCTACTCAAGCACGGGCTGCACCTGCGGAAGAAGAGCGTGAGTATTTCAAACCGACCGCTGTCTGACTGTCCGTCCTTCCGTGTTTGATATCTGGTGAACGGTGGATGGGTTTTATTTTTTTAAACAGTCCCGACACCACTCCGTGAAGGCTCTGAAGCCGTTTCGCAACCCTGTCACGACTCAGGTGTTTGTATTTTGCTGTGAGCAGCGCTGTCGCAGAGGCACCCAGTGTGTGTACGTGTGTGCGCGCACGTGCGTATGCACGCTACATCCATAATAACCAGAACTGCTGCTGGACACCATACCTTCACACTCCGGTAGTCAAGGCAACACCACCTCCACCGTATTGACTACACACACCTACTTACATACACTAAGAATTAGACATATATATCATATAACATATACAAAAGGAGTGTGCGTGGGTTCACTGCTACACAACTCAGTGATTTTGATTGTACAGTAATGTTCTGGTACGTGTAGTTTCTTTTTTCATTTTCAGTAGAGAAATCAAAAAATATATATGATGAAATGACCATCACAAGTTGTGATGTTTTCATATGATTTTGTCTGTCAAATCGTGGGTCTACTCACCCAGAAATCAGAGATAACTAGCATCAGACAGAGAAAGCATTCAAGGCAGGACATAAAAAGAAGAGTAGCTGTTATTTGCATTTCTGTTTATGTAAATAATGTTAACGATGTATTGGTTATCAAATTAAGTTCAAAACGATTAAACGTTTGATTGAGTCAGGTCTGTTCTTTGATAATTAAGCTATAATAATATTTGTATATCAAATTAGAATTTCCATCAGATGTGTCTTTGAATTTTTTTTTTTTCCCCATGATTGGCCAGCTAAGCAGTAACTGTGACTTGACGTGTCCCACTGTTGCACTAACACACCTGACAAGCCAAATGGCTGCTCAAAGTGTCAGCTCCCCTCATCTTTATCATCAGTGGCATCCAGGAAAAACATGTCTCCGAGTTCCCTCCTTAGAGATCAGAGACATTTGTGCCACTCCTTCCAGTCCCACTGGAGACAGACGTGTGAAAAATATGCAGCATTTGTGGTTTAAAACCACATAGGACCAAAAAGATGAATACTTTGTCATGTTCCATCTGGTCATTTTAACTGATGTTTAAATGACCCACAGATTGGGGCCACTCAGTCTTATGTTACGTGTTTGTATGATCTCGTTTTCCAGTCAAAGTAAATCAGCAGCTGTACACGACAACCGAGGTGAGTCCACTCAAGAATGTTATTATAAAACCAGCAGAGAACATCTGCATTAGAGAGTGAATTTACCTCCTTTTGTGAATTGGCCATGCTTTTTGTCCAGTGCCCATGAAGGCGAAAATAAGGGCAGGCGTTAGTAGATGAATAATTTTTAATTCTCTTCTGATCTCTTGGTGTGAGCATTCTGTGTTTGTGCGGGTGAGTGTGATGATGCGTGGGTATGTAGTGTAAAGGTATGGGTGTTCTGCTCAGACTGATCCTCACCAGGCTGTTTTCAGACGCCTCTGCTTCACCTGGTGTACCCACAATACACGTTATTTGTCTGTACACAAAAAAAAAAGCAAAAAGTTTTTGGATGTGCGGTTCCTGGGATTGTTTTTGCATTGCACTACTCCAGCAACCCTTGCCTATAGATGCAACAGCAGCCGCGGCAGCAGCACCTTCCCTGGCTCAGAGCCGGGTGAAACATAGGAATAAGAATGATCTGACCACATACAGTTAAAAACAAGTCCTTGTTATCTTAGTTGACATAAATATATGCTTTTTTGTTATTTCTGACTGTTTGCCAAACAAAAATCATGCTTAAGTAAACAATCTCCTTCCTGGGAACGCATCGGCTACTTTGCTGACTTAGTCTCTCGGAGTCACAGCCCATATATTTCAGTGCTTTGGTGTAGCCTGTGGATATATATTTTACATATAAGAATTGTGGTTTTATCTGAGAAAAAGTTTTAAAAAGCCATCTTATCAGAGAGTTTTAAGATTGCATTGCAGAGAATGCAACTGCTCATCTGCATGCAACAAAAGTTTGTTAATTGGTGATTGGTCAATAACACTGGAGAGAGATTTCTGGTTCCCTCCCACAAGATGCACACACCTTGAGATATTTTATTTTCTAATACGTGTATCTGAAGGCGTTCATAAGTCCAGAGTATCTTAAGTGAGTGGGTTTTTTTTCACATTATGTGATTCTCTGATGTTTGGTGACAGCTCATAAAGTGAGTTGAGCTTGTTGTCCTGTATGGAGCCATCTGTCACCTAAAGTTCCGGCCTGCAGCAGCCTCACCTTGAAAAATCCTGTCCTGCATTATACTCTTTTGTGACTTGCTCCGGTATTCAATTAGTACTCCTTTATTGGCTGCAATGTGACAGGAGCAGGGAGATTTGCTAACACTTTGGGGGCAGTTGAAAAGTCAGTGAGCACAGTGCATTGCAGTTTTTTAATAGGGTTTAGCGAGTGGCTAATTGCAACTTGGCAAGTCCGTTGCCGTTTAATTTTTGTCGGGGTCAAGTTGAGCTTATTTGTCAAATGTATTAATCTGTGTTCTATAGTAAAATATAATGAATGCTGCAACGATTTCTGCTTTTCACCGAATTAAGCCTTTTTTAGTGTTCCAGGCATTCAACCGATCCTGAAAAGCAGCATTGTTTCAAAAATCATGGAACTAAACCAACAACTGCATGTGTGGTTCTGCACCCTGATCATTTAATAGCATGTATTATCTCTGGCGACTTGTTCATGTAGAGTCTGCAGGCAGAAGCATCCGTTATCTGAAGCTACATTCACGTCCTTTGGCTTAACGTTTCTCCTGGTTTGAAACCAAACTAATCCCAATTAAGTGCTTCATATCCTTTTAACAATAGAGTCTTCTGTGATTGTATTTACCGAAAGTGGCATGCGGGGTGCTGGGACTCCCCCGGCTCGCCCTCTGTGCGTGTTGAACATACCTAAAAGGCAATGCTGCCAACAGTAATAAGAAAAACTGTCAACTGCTGCATTTCCCTTGAGCCAGATTTTGTGTATTGATGTCAGTAATTGTGTAATATAGAATTTTCTGCCATAATTGAAGAGGTGCAGGTACAGAGACCTGGAGTTACACTAGCACAACTGCTTTGTATTGCTTGATTCTTGCATTTCCATGTGTTTGCATTCTTAATGACAGTAAAGGAATTATGCATGCTAACTCTTTCTTTTCTTTGAAGGACTACTAGGAGGAACCCTTGAAGCTCTTTCTGAACTAAACGGTTTCTGTCGTATTTCATGGAGACTTACAGAACAAAAAGACTGAGTGTGCATGAGGAGTTAGTGAGGCTGGTCTATGCCAAGCTCTATGCTTGTAGCTACACTCGGAAAAAGCCAGAAAATATTCTAATGGTCATCAAACCATAGAGGTTGTTAGATGTTGTTTATGAGGGAAAGAGTTAAAGGTGGAGGAGGTGTTTTAAAAAGAATCTGTGGAGTGGCATATTTTGGAGAAATAATTTTGTGCGCTCATGTTTTTTCTGTTTTGTTTTGTTGTTGCAGCTTTTAGCCTCTCTGCTAATGAGTTTATGATAGACTATGTGCTGGAAATTATACTGCAATTTGAGGAGTTAAGCCTTTGTGTCGATTCAATCTTGAACTTAAACATTCAATATTTTCCTCTGCAAACTCTGAAGTCAAATATACAGCATCGTGCTTTAGGCGATAAAACAAGATTATGAAACCTTAAGCACTCTTAATGCGAGCTATCTGACTTTATGATCACTGTCTTAGAGGAAAGCTGGTGATATTTCTCAGAGGATGATCTCATTTCTGCTTTAATATGCACAAAAATAGTGGCTTTTGTTGTGTTTTATGTCTTCCAGCCATATTTTCCTTCCATAAGGCATCCTACCTTAATGTAAGTAAGATGAAAGACAACCGAGGAGTAGAGAATGGCCAGAAACTGAGAAACATACTAATGTTATATCCAACGTTTATGATTTTTGTTATCACTTTTGGAGCATTTGACATAGAACTATTAGGTGCAATGTACATGCAATGTTATGCAAGCGTACGGTTGGATATTTACCCCAAATAATGATTACGTTGACAAAACAAAGTACAAAAAATTGCAGCCCTGCTGCTCTGTTAATTTCCAAAATTATTCTGGGATTCAAATGTCACAATACTTTCTCAATTCAGCAGCGTAATAGTTTAAAATGTCAGAAAGCAGCAGTCTACATCACCAGATGGTCTGGTAATGGTTTCAGAGGGCTACATCAAATCCAGAAAGTATTCGGTTTCAGACTTTGCAGCCTCGTGCTAAAAATCAAGTGAATTAAAATTTCCTCCATAAATCTATGTTCAAAACAATTTTACTGCAAGGTGAAATAGATTTATATATAATTGTGTATTTTAAAGGGAGGATATGAAAAATTACACTGAGTAAGACAGTCCTTTAGGTATTTTTATGCAGACTCCATGCAGGTTTTTCTGCGTGTTCCACTGTGGAGAGGCTGCTGTGCCATAAAGCTCAGACTGATTGATGGAGTGCAGCAGTGATTGTTGCCCTTCTGGACGTTTCTCCTCTATCCACACATGATCTCTGGAGCTCAGCCAGAGTGACCATCAGGGTATTGGTCATCTCTCTTAAGAAAGCCCTTCGCCACCGATTGCTCAGTTTGACAGTGAAAGGGTTCTGGTTGATCCAAGTTTCTTGCATTTAAGAATTAGGGATGCTACTGTGCTCTTGGGCACATCTGCGCTTCAACTCACTCCTGTGTCTGAGCTCTGCAGGCATTTCTTTAAAGAAGCCAATGTGACTTCTTTCTAAATCCATTAAAAGTGTAGAAATATCTCAGACTATCAACAGATACGGCGAAAACCCAAGTTATAAGCATAAATACTCACAGCAAAACCTTCAAAATAAGCAGAAATTGGAGATTTATAGGATTTTTGATGAGGCAACTAACTCAAGACTGTTACTGATTTATTTTCTGTTCTTAGGTGATATAGAAGGTAACAAATACAGACTAACTGAATGCGTTTAAGCCAAAGGTCATGTGCATGCAGATGGGCGTGGGTTGCTGGATAGGTTTCTTAACAGCTTAACCATGTCTTTGTGTGCTCGGGTATTTGTATGTGTCTATTGAGCTGTAGCTTCTTTGATGTCTTTATTTTGATTTGCTTGTATGACAGATGTGTTGAGGAGTCGACAGGAGCTTTGTGTGTGTGTGTGTGTGTGTGTGTGTGTGTGTGTGTGTGTGTGTGTGTGTGTGTGCGTGT
>VURO01011782.1:2234-15966 GCA_015108175.1 Pelvicachromis taeniatus
GGGGGGGTTGGTGCTACTATTATAGATATTGTTTCGTATTGGCATTAAACACTGTGAACTGACTGTATGGCTACGGCTCATTCCTTTTGCATTAGCACCTCCCACGGGTCTCAAAGATCATACCGATGGTCAAACATGGTTGCAGTAGTGTGGTGGTCAGGGCCTTTGATGTTTCAGGACCTGGAAAACTTGCCTCTGATGTCTACTGATGGTGCTTGGGTAAAATGGTGAGTCATCAGTTCATGCCCTGAAGCTCAGGTGCAAGGGTTAAGCAGCAGGAATACCCCAGTAAGTGTACCCCTGAAAGAAGGATTTGGAGCATTCGTGTCAAAGTCTGGACCTGAGTCAAACTGAAAAACGTTGACATGACCTTAAACAGGACGTTCATGTCTAAAAGCTCTTCAATGTGACTGAAGTAAAACTTTCTGCAAAAAAGATTGTATTTACTTGATCGTCCATCCATCCTTCAATCAATTAATCTTCTTCCACTTATCCGGGGCCGCATCCACCCCAGGGGCTTTGCCACCAAGGAGTTGTTTAACTGCCTCAGTGACCTCGCTCCCGGAGATAGGTGGGTCGTCCCCTTCGTCCCCAGACTCTGTTTCCTCCACAGAAGACGTGCCAGTGGGATTAAGGAGGTCCTCAAAGTATTCCTTCCACCGCCCAACAATTTTCTCAGTCGAAGTCAGCAAAACTCCACCCGCACTATACCCTATACGCTCCACCCACACTATACCCTATACACTCCACCCGCACCATACCCTATACGCTCCACCCGCTTCCTCCTCCTGAGTCGCCTGACGGTTTGCCAGAATGTCTTCGAGGCGGTCGGAAAGTCTTTTTCCATGGCCTCTCTGAACTCCTCCCACACCTGGGTTTTTGCTACAGTTTTGGCCTGTCGGTACTTATCAGCTGCTTACGAAGTTCCACAGGCTACCCAAGCCCGATAGAGCTCCTCTTTCAGCTTGGTGGCTCCCCTCACCTCTGGTGTCCACCATTTGGTTCGGGGGTTACCTCCACGACAGGCACCGACCATCTTGCAGCCGCAGCTCAGTGCAGCAGCTTTGGCAATGGAGATGCTGAACATGGTCCATTCGGACTCAATGTCCCCAGTCTCCCTCGGAATGCTGTTGAAGCTCTGCCGGAGGTGTGCGTTGAAGATGGTTTTGGTGCACCAGCGTCCTCCCTTGCTACCTGATCCAACTCACCACCAGGTGGTGATCAGCTGACAGCTCAGCCCCTCTCTTTACCCGAGTGTCCAGAACATATGGCTTTAGGTTTGATGATACGATCACAAAATCGATCATCGACCTGCGGCCTAGAGTGTCCTGGTGCCACGTGCACTTATGGACACTCTTATGTTCGAACATGGTGTTCGTTATGGCCAAACTGTGGTTTGTACAGAAGTCCAATAACAAAGCACCGCTCGGGTTCAGATCCGGGAGGCCGTTCCTCCCAATCACCATCTCACTGTCGTTGCCCATGTGAGCATTGAAGTCTCCCAGCAGGACAACAGAGTCCCCAGGCGGAGCACCCTCCAGTACACCACCTAGGGACTCCAAGAAGGCTGGGTACTCTGAACCACCACTTGGCGCATAAGCACAGATGACGGTCAGGACCTGTTCCCTGACCCGGAGGGGAGGGAGCAAACCCTCTTGTCCACTGGGAGAAACTCCAAAATACAGGCGGTAAGCCGAGAGGATACCAGGATACCCACCCCAGCCCGCCGCCTCTCACCAGGGGCAACTCCAGACTGAGACTGGCTGGTTCCAGAACCCAACCCGTGCGTTAAGGTGAGCCCAACTACAGCCGGTACCTCTCGACCTCACGCACTAACTCCGGCTTGTTCCCCACCAGAGAGGTGACATTCCATGTCCCGATTGCCAGTCTTGGTAGCCGGGGATCGGTCCATCAGGAGTAGAGGTCCTGGCTGCACCCGAAAGGGTTGAATTCTTCTTCACAGCACTATAGTTCATCAGTGTAGACCGCTAACTTAGTCTGTACTTACTGTCCAGTATAAACGTTGAATAGCATGGAACTGTTATGACTTAATTTGATTTCAAACGCTATTTATAATGTGAACCATCCAGATAACTTAGACACACGTACAAATCCAGTGTCTGGCTTTAACATTACATTTAGCCTTTAAAGTTATTACTTAGCAGTGCACCAGTTTACCGGAAGTGTTTCACAGCACAGTGCACCGCCTCACAAATGCTCTGTAGTTTATATACTGCATGGTAGATATGGCTTCTATCAGCTGGTAGTGGTGAAAGCAAGTGGCAACAGCACAACGCCTCATCCAGAAGGATTAGAAGCCAGGCTCATTGTGAATCATTTTTAGAAAGTAAAAGCCAAAATAAGACACAAAAGTAAAACAGGAGACAACAAGGGGACATATGATGAAATAGACATACACACTAGACGCAGACATAGCCCAGAAATGCCTCGAGCCGACATTCTTTCCAAGCGCCAGCAGGGGGCGACTTGTCTGCGTTCAAAAAGAACCCACAGTACTTCTGTATAAAAATGACCTCAGCCTCAGAAAAAGACAATCCTGATAAGTTCATGGTCTCAGTCAAATCTTAACGAACACAACAGGATGTCAAATAATATTCACTAAAGTCAACACGGCATGCTTCAGGCTGGGACTACCCTGCGCTCCATAAGTGTGAGTGTGAAGTGTTCGTCAGAGCCACTCCATCTTCACAACCAGTTTCAGACAAAAATGCTCAGCTTGGTCCTTTGAAACAGGACGGTGTCCATCTTTACTATACAGTCTACAGGGTAGCAGTCACGAGCGTGCAGTTGTATGCTAGTCTGGACAACACGTAACTGAGTATCCTAAGTGAAAGATCCAATAATCACAGTGTAGCTGTTTCTGCTGTTTCCAACAGGCGAACCATGACAAAGACAATCATTTTAAATGTTTACACTTCATCCAACTTTACAAATTTTAACCTGCAGTTAGCAAGTCGTGTGTAGCGTAAGCACTCGTCCTCTGAGAGCAGCGAACTGATCTTTGCTAAAGAAACAACGTTCAGAACAATAATGATCACGATGCTGTCGTGTGGTCATCTCGTGCTCTTACACACACACACACACTGTTATACCAGTACGTTTTTCTGTCATAAAGGAATCAAAGGTTCTAATTTCACTGAGAATCGAGCGGTTTCACACCCTTTCTGTTGGATGCGTTTTAGTGTCCCGGGTTCTCATAACGTCAACTGATAAAGACAGAATCAAAAATTTGATTCATACTTTTGAATTCAGTCTTCCACAACACGGAGGCGGCTCTAACTGGGTCACCGGCATGTTGACATGAAAAAGCGTTCCTTGTCAGAAACCACAGTTTAATTTTGATCATGTTTTGGAAACACAGTATATCGCTTAGGTCTCTGTTTGGACCTGATGTTTGTTCTGCTTCGCCTGCTTGTGGAGGCGACTTCCCTCCGTTCCACTTTCACTCATTATCCACAGTGGACACACTCGGAATAATCACAGCTGATCACACTGCGGGTCATCCCAAGGATAATCCCAGACATCACTTCATTCCCAAGGTTGGATTTCGCCGGCCGGATCAGAGTGTTTGGACCTTTTTGCACCACATATGAAGGCGCCTGACTTATTTTGGTTAGTTCTCTATAAAGCACTAACAGCACTGCACAGTTCTGTGTGCAGCGCTGCTGAGCACGGGAACATGTTCTCCATCTTCACACTGCGTCGGTCAGGACTGCCTTACCAACGGTTATGTGCAGAGGGTAAACCTACTCAGCTGGGATGAAGTCTAAAGCACTGTTTGCACATGCTCAGTAGCACAGACAAAGACAGATGGGCCTACAGACCGTCTCAATCGGAACCACAACTTCATTTAAAGGAAAACAAATGAGCCACCAGGCTCAGCATCCAGGGCGGCATCATGTTGCTCCGTACGCTGTTGGACTCAAAGCCAGAGTACAAGCGACAGCCTTCCTGTCCAGGGCTGTTGCTCTGTGCACCAGTGCACCACTTCCAGCACTCCTGCTACACTTAAAGCGGTTCTGCACTTTTCTATTTGGTGCAAACTGTAACTCATGTGCAATCATGCAAACATGTCACAGTGCAAAAGGAGCAACTATTATATCCTGTAAGTACAACTACACTGGCAGGAATTCAAGATAAGAAGGAAGAAAGCAACTGCACAGTTGGAGGTGTGAGAAGGCACAGGCCCCCGAGGCCCGGGGGTGCCCCGAGCCTGGGGGTGCCCCGAGCCTGGGGGTGCCCCGAGCCTGGGGGTGCCAGCTACATGATGCTCTTTGTTTGGAGCCGCTTTGATTTAGTAGAGAACTAGCTCTACACGACAGAAACAACACAGTTACATGTGTTAGGCTGGACGGCCATGGACACGCCTGCTTATCAGCATTTATGTAGCACCTTTCCTCTCAGAGCCCTTCGAACAGGCCACATTACCTGCATGATCACACAGCCGTCCACTGGTTACCTCACACCCACGACCAGCCGAAGAGGACCAATAACAACATCCTGCAAGCGTTTCTTCCACTTCCCGACTTCCTTTTGGTGGTGATGTGCAGGACACTGTGCTCTCTGTCTTTAAAAGGCGTTTGTCTGTTTAATCTCATAGACATTTGAGTGGTGAGGTGATGATCATGACAGCGATATGAATCCCAGTTCACCACCGTGCAGGCACAACTCACACATGTGTGAAATCACCGTAGGTGTGACCGGTGGACGGGACTAAATCTGCGGTTTCATTTCTACTGAGAGCTGGAGAAATGTGAGTGTAGCTGTTAAACTGCTTGTTGGCACGGCCGAGACTTCGTTCTGCTTCATGTTACGATTGCTGCATCAGCACGAGAGACTGAAACTGAGCACAGAGTTGCAGATATAGATCGTCACTCTAAAGTCGCTACATCAGACAAGCACGTGCTTTTGCAACTCTTGGTTTTTTGAAGATGCTTTGCAAAACTAAACAGTGAAACCTCTCCATGCAGGGGCCGGCGGCTTCTCATTACATGCATGCGCTTCATAGTAAACCGCCCTGAAACAATGACAGCAGCAGAAATCAACCACTATTTTCCGGGTGACTGTAGTGCTGACTGTAACTTCAGTCAGCGTGCTCAAAGAAGGGTTTAACCCCACAGAGTGTTTCCAGGCAAAACACAGGCGTGACGTCAGGGCAGCGACTGTCACAACATCAGCACTTTCACAGTGAACTATCTGACAGTGTGCTTGCAAAATGAGCACTTTTCCACTGTTTGCACCTTATCGTTGCATATTAGCTGCAGCAGGCCTGAGATGATACATGAAAGTACAAAGATGATTCTCATATTCCAGAGCGAATCATCGAGCCCTGCGCTGACAGCAGGGTCCACAGAAGAAGCACTTCACTCGTGCTTGGAAGCGTTTTCTGAAGCTTTACAGGAATTTGGGGACAAATTAGTGACGCAGTTTGTTTTTGCCTTGAAATGATGAAGTTTGAGCTTTGATGTCTGCCAGCTGTTTCACTGAGGTGAAAAAGGAAACTAAAACAGATATATGTACACATATATGTACACATATATGTACACATATATGTACACATATATGTACACATATATGTACACATATATGTACACACAGAGGTCTAAACCCGGCTGTGATCTTGGACGCCTGAACAGAGGCTGAACGGCGTCCTGCTGCGATGAGGCAACAGCAGCAGTTTCTTCTGTACATCCCACTCATAGCTTTGTGAGTGGGATGTACACAGTGTGTGGGAGTAGTGTCCACTCCCACACACTATTTCATTGAGGGACAACATGGGCTGTTTCCTTTAGGGTTAGTGGTCAAGTCTACCTGCGCCACTCCACGCCACCCCTCAGTGCGTCCCACTGAAGATGGCGGCTTCCTCTCTGACACTGTCATGTCTGAACATTTAAACAGAAGCACTGTAAGTCAACAACCACATGCACAGTGTTATTGTCATTTGTCCATCACTTTTAGATAAACAGAAACAAGTGGAGCAAACATGGCGTCTGAAACGTGTTGATGGCGCCGCACACAGCTGGGGGCTGCTTCAGGTCCATGTGGGCGGGCTGCTGCTCAGAGACGACCTTCAATGAAGCCCGGCACATTGTGATCGCCCGGCCTTCCTGTTACATCGCGTCCCTGTCGGGTTTCAAACGGGTGATAATTGTATAAAAAGACGTTTCTTTAGTTTGAGTTCATATGCATGTAAACTTATGACGTATGAAGCAATAAACTCAGGAATCTTCTCTACCTCGGTGACGGACAGAGCGTCGCACTAACAGTGAAACACAACAGTAACAATTAGCTTCTTGCGTTTTACAGATTTCGAGCTGTTATCTAAAACGGAAAGAAAATTCAACAGTCACAGGAATTGAAGCTAAATATTCACCCAGCACAAGTTTCCACACGAACAAGTCATTTGTGCACGTTAGTCGTTAGTTTCCACCCGAGACTCACCGGCTGAAAGCCTCCATGTGCAGGTTGCTGTCAGAGACAGGTTGGTGTCAGAGACAGGTTGGTGTCAGAGACTGGTTGGTGTCAGAGACTGGTTGGTGTCAGAGACAGGTTGGTGTCAGAGACAGGTTGGTGTCAGAGACAGGTTGGTGTCAGAGACTGGTTGGTGTCAGAGACAGGTTGGTGTCAGAGACTGGTTGGTGTCAGAGACAGGTTGGTGTCAGAGACTGGTTGGTGTCAGAGACTGGTTGGTGTCAGAGACAGGTTGGTGTCAGAGACTGGTTGGTGTCAGAGACTGGCTCGCAGGCTTTGGTGAAATCAGCTGCAGGCTAACGAGCTCAAAGGTGGGATTGTGTCATCACAAGCGCTTCAGTGAGTGGACAGGTTAGTGGCGTGCTTGGACAGAGCACCGCTGCTCTGCTCTTCTTTAACTGAGCTGAAGGCTTTAGTGACTCACGGAGGTCAGAAGACAGGCGGACATCACCAGGAGGTGTTACTCGTCTCTCCTGGTACAGTTACATTGTTGCACCCTCCAACAGAAACACGAGTGTTGTGACTGTCTGTCGTATTAATGTCGACCTTTTCGTTCAGACTTAATGGCCCGCGGTCCCGTTTGACCTGCGGTTCCCTCCTTTGTCACAGCGGACTGACTTGTGAGCAGCTTCTTATAAGACAAAGGGTGCTGCTGTACCGCGCTGAAAGGAGTTCATTAAAATGACAGAAACATCAAATTGATGTTTTTCTCTGAACCACAACCGTCTCTCTTACCGGCAAACCCTCATCATCATTTCCTGTGCTGCTGCTGCACAGTTTCCATGACAGCGCCGTAAGGAAATATAAAGATGAGTTTCACTCATTTTCACCTATTTCTGTCAAATTGTCTCAGTGTGAGTGATCACCAGCGTAAAGCTCATTTCAAGAGCCTGTGGCTTTCAGAGTGAAATACCGTAGGATGCTCCTGACTCACCGTATGATGGGATGGACTGTGTTGACAGTGCTCAGCCTCTGCCTGCCGGCGTGGAGCGGTGAGTATGAACAGCCTTTACTGAAGAGATCCACGATGCTTTAAAATCAATGTATTTTTAAGAGAATGAAGAAAATCGGGACTGAAATGACCACAAACAGCAAAGCTCACCACAGACACAGGTGATGGGGCCCGCGGTCATGTGACGCTTTAAAGACCCTGACTGGAGGGCACTTACTTTGATTATTATTAGGATTATTCCATTATTATTAGGATTATTCCATTATTATTAGGATTATTCCATTATTATTAGGTATTAGTCTGTTGACAGGTTACCATGAACCACAGGAGCTACATGTCCAAGCAGACACATGAGGCAGCTTGGAAGCTTTGATGGGGAGATGTGCAGACAACCTTTAGTCAGTGATGTGTGTCACATGTAAGGCTTTAAGTACTTTGTACTTCTGTATTTAAAAGAAGTCATCATCTCACAAGTGAAACGTGTTGAATGTTGCACATGTGTGACGCGTGTTGAATGTTGCACATGTGTGACGCGTGTTGCAGCCTTTGGCTTGCAGGCTGTGATCAGGGACATCGTGTGACAGGAGGAGAAACCCTTCTTTGATCCGATCCATGAAGGGAACGTTTCCGTGTGGTAGATGTTCAGCTGTCCTCACATGAGCCGCGTTGCTGCTGCGTCCGTCTGTAATGTGCTTCTGCCACTGGCACCCAAGCTTCACTGCAGGTGTCCTCCACACTTCAGCCTGAGCTCTCAGCACAACAGCTGACTGAGAACATGTCCTAGCTCCTGTAAGGTTTCCAGAGGAGCGCTCAGCGGAGATCCAGTTTGAGCGTGCGTACTGGGAGCCTTCTGTCTGAGCCAGCTGGCGTGCAGGAGTCGCTGGGCTTGGTTACTTTGAGTGCACTCTGATGATAGGACTCTGATTGGTTGCTTCTGCCTGCATGGTGATAGTAATGTGGCGTCTTCATTACTACTTCTAATAACTACGTATGCGTTTCCCCTGCTAGCTACAAAAGTGACGCAGCCCTACAGAGTGGTGAGCACCAACGGTGTGGCACAGATCCAGTGTGTTATCCATCCACGAAGCCTGAAGTATCCGTACCCCGAGGAGGCCAGAGTCAGTGTGCTGAAGGGCCTCCACGGCCACCGAGAGCTCTGCTTCTCCATCCTGAACTTCACGGACCCGACGGAGACGCGGATGGAGCACAATGAGCAGGTGTGTTCTTTTGTTGCACATGGCTGTGCCGCTGCTATTTCCTGCCCTGCTGGGGCCACAATATAAGCCTTTATGGACGCTCAGCTGCTAAACAACGGCGGCCTGTCCATTTCAGGTGCAGTGTTCTGCTGAGACCACACCTGACACTGTGGAGGTGACACTCTCTGGACTCAATGCCACCGACACAGACATGTACCGCTGTGAAATACAGGTCTACTACCCACCACCGTACCTGCGGCTCGTTGGCAACGGCACGCTCGTTCACGTCCTCGGTGAGGCGACCACGCTGGCACGTGTATCCCCTGAGCTCGAACATTTAGTTCAGGCTTACACTTCCTCCTCTCTTTTCATTGGTCCACAGACAGCTCCAGCTGCCCTGTGCAAGAAGCTCAGAGGCAGCGTCACCGCCAGGCTGACGAAGACGAAGACGAGGGTGACGACGCGGCACCAGTCAGTGTTCCTGTGGTTGTTCTGGTGATAGCAGTCATTTGTGTCTTAGTCGTCATCATCTACTTCCAGGTCAGCCCTTCTCTGATTTTGATCAATGCTTGTTTCTAATCCCCCGTGTGACACAGAGCTGACGCGACCCTTTGTCCCGTATGTTCATGTGGGCATCGCCGCTAAGTGGCTCTGAACCACGGCGCTGCACAGGCTGCTGTTCGTAAGCCTCTACACGCGGATCGGCTCCACTTGTCACTGATGTTTGGCCCCGTTTCCATGGTTTCAAATGGTCGCTCAGAGAAACGCCTTGTGCGTGCTTTTCACTCTGTGGGATGTTGTGGGCTCTGCACAGACAGACCGGTGGACCCGCAGGCTTCCATAGCGCTGCCTCACACCAGCGCCTTACACGTGTTCGGTTTCTTCTTTGTATTGTTGTGGCTGGTCGGGGATCAGACACTGGGTCTGCATGCTGCAGCCTCCCCTCAGGACACCCCGTCGTCCTTGTGTTGATACTGTAACGCTTACAGCAACCCTGCAGATGACAAACACGACCTGCGATCCTTTCTTGACTTTAGTTTTTTCTTTCCAAACGCTTCTCAGTGTTTTAGCCTGTTTGAGGCATAAAGCCTGACTGCTGTATATCTATATTTATGCACATATTCATGGTTAAACAACGTTATATTGCTTAAAACAGCCCAAGAATACTAAAGGCCTGAAATTATGACAGTCTTAATGGATTATTTCAGAAACACAATGCTGACAGAAATGTGTATCCTTTAAAGGTCAAATGTTTCCATAAGCCTCTCGTGTCACAGGCGAATGAAGTGATGTGTTCCATGTAGCTGTGCCGCATGTCACCCACCAACAGCAGTGATGACGGGTTCCTACATTCACCTCTGCATGCTTTTCATTTTCAGACTGTCCAGTGTGAAAGAGGCAGGAGAGAACTGCTGCGGCCATGGCCTGGCATGCTTCGCAAGGTGGACGGTGCTTCAGTTCCACGTGAAAGCATTGTGTGTAATATGTGAAGACAAGTGTGTGATGGTGGCTGTCGTGTCCACAGCACATTTGGCCTGGAAGCGTTACAGTAATATTACTGCTTCTACCTGGTGTGCGGGCCGGGATCACCATTGTCGCCTCCACGACGATTGAGAAAAACACCACAACGACGTCTGGCTGTCTGTAGAGATTTTACTGTTTAAGTAGAAAAATAATGTTTACATTCTTGTAAACTCAAATTGTGGTAAAAAGCTGCAGCTTTAATTTTCCATTTCCACTGAGTTTAGATGTAAATTCACTTTTGTTGTGCACAGCTTAAACTTCAAATGCAATGCTTGGGATAATTCAGACGTTTGCCTGCGAGTACAATGACAGCTGTCTTTTACTGCAACTGTTGTTATTGTTGCAATGCAAAACCAATATTCATGTATTCATGTTGGATATTAAGAAAAAATAAAGTTTTTTGACTTTAAACTGACTTTACTTTTGCTATTTGAAAAATCTGAATGGGTGATGTTGCAAAATGTTGTCGACAGTTTTGGACTGAAAAATCTTTTCAATAGTTTTCATAACTTTCTAAAAGTCCTTCAGAATCACAATAAGCCTCATTGGGAGGAACTGGGCATCGGCTATTTAAGCCAACAGATGAATGACATCAGCACGGCACAGACAATAACGACACATTCATTATGTGTCGCACTACATAAACTATGGTCATCTTGGAAACCTGCTTACTGACTCTTGTGGACGCAGACGTTTGTTGTTGTCCTGAGAGTAGAATGGGAGGCAGAGCCTTCAGCTTTGAGGCCCCTTTTCTGTGGAAACAGCTCCCAGTTTGGATTGGGAGCCTTTTCTACTTTTAAGATTAGGCCTAAAAGTTTGAGTTTTTTTTTTTAGAAAGCTTATTGTCATGGCTGAGCGTGGGCAGACTTCACGAAGACAAAGCTAAAGTCAAAATACCTTTAATGGTTGCTGGTGGAAAAACACAAAGGGTGATGCAGAGACAGACTCAGAGACATGGCTAGAACACAGCCCAGACTATGGGAGAACAGAGGGGACACAGGCAGGGGAGAGCAACACTAACTAAACTGCACACTAGGAAATCTGAACATAACCCATGGAGCAGAAAGAAAGACAAACACAGGTAGCAGTAACACAGCAAACACAGAAAACACAGCAGTGGGGATGACTGAACGTGACAGGGCATAAATAACCCAGGGCATAGAAAACTCAGAAATCACAATAACACAAAATGCGGCAATTACAATAATGTCCAACACTCTGGGTCATAGACCCAGGACCGTGACACTTATAGTTAGGGCTGGATCAGCTGACTTAGCTTTGGTGTCTGCTGGTGGGCTTCATATAAAGGTAAAAATGGAGATGATTTGCTTTGCCAACAGCTAAAAGGAACAGCCGAGAGAAGAATCACAACAGTGGAAATACTGACATACTAGCATTAGCATTTAGCTCACTGCAAAACTTCTCGCATGGCTATTAATGGTTAGTGTCTTGAGCACCATAAATGAAGTGGCACTCGATTTCATTGTTTTTGGTTGGCGGCACGGATGTCTTTCCCTGTGAAGTCCCAATAATACACGTGACTTATACAAGGGTGTATACGGCTGTATACAACTGTATACGGCTGTATACGGCTGTATACAACTGTATACGGCTGTATACGGCTGTAGACTGTATACGGCCGTATACGGCTGTAGACTGTATACGACTCTATACGGCTGTAGACTGTATACGGCTGTATACGGCTGTATACGACTGTATGCGGCTGTAGACTGTATACGACTGTATACGACTGTATACGGCTGTAGACTGTATACGGCTGTATGCGGCTGTAGACTGTATACGGCTGTAGACTGTATACGGCTGTATGCGGCTGTAGACTGTATACGGCTGTATGCGGCTGTAGACTGTATACGACTTTCAGCTGAATACGGCTGTATGCAGAGATGTACAGGAAATAGAAAGCGTGCAGGATGTAGCACACATGACACACACTTGTCATGTAATGCAAAGCAGTGCAGCACTGTTCTCACATGCATGTGATCACATACACCACAGACGTGGTTTCAGCGAGGTCAACAGCAGATGTGTCGTTGTCCGGTTGTTTCTGAGTTTATTACAGCCTCGTCATTCAGAGTTTCATGTTCTAGCTCTGTAATAGTTTGTCTTGAGTCACGTTCACGTGTATTGAACGTGTATTCTTGTTTTATTTTGATGGTCTCCGGCCCCGTGTGTTTGGTGTTCACTGTCTCGACAGTCAGCAGTATGTATGTCCTCTCTGCCTCCTGTGTATACAGTACATCGTCTCTGTGTCCCCATCAGCTCTGTGGTCTTTTGTCTTCTGTAGGCTCCAAGTGCCAAATGGCAGCAGACGCCAAATGAAGCTGAAGCACTGAAGCTTTAGAAAAGGTTCATTACTGGAAGCTTTTCAGTGCAGCCCTCTTTAGCGCCATCTTGTGGCCAAAGCAAGGCTGTGTGAAGAGCAGCGTGTATGTACACATTGAAACGAAGGCTTTATTATGATTGGCCACGCCACAGAGCTGAGCTGACAGCTTCGGTTTAAGATCCTGGGCTTTTCTTATGAACAGTAAAACAAAAACCACACATTAGGTTATTCTGTTGTTTTTTACAAAGGCAGGAAGAGGCAGAACATCCGCTCGGTCTCACCCGCTCCATGTCTCTCAGTGCAGTCACACTGGTTTGCTAGCTCTCGCACAAAATCACCACAACACGCACAAATCCCACCAGTGATTCACTTCCTTATCAGCCACTGAATCTTTTTTTAAAGAACTTTATTTAGAACAAACAATGACAAACTCAAACAGAATGTACATAGCAATGTCACACCGTTGGTTTTACATTAAAAATGCAATCAGTAAAGAAAAGTGCAACTAATTATAATTAACTTAAATAAAAAAAATAGAAGAGAGCAAAAAACAAAGATAAAGTAAATAAGGGGGATCATGATCATAATCAAAGTAAGTTTCTATAATAATTAAACAGCTTAATTAAAGATCGACTCCTCTGAGAGTGAAAACGAGTTGTCTGCGGCTTATTGGTTAGTTTAAGGGCTTTAAGCAGCAGGGAGAGCAGGCCGTGAAGGGGGGGGGGGTAATATTTGGTTATAATAAGATTGTTAACTAAAAAGTCACTCTTTTTATCCATGAGGATGAGCCTGAATCTGATACGACAGCAGCAACGTACCGAGCGAGGCCTTGGACGTCACTGATCACGTGACTCTGGTCAGCAGAGTCACGTGATCAGTGACGTGGCCACGGAAACATCGTTTGCTGCTCCGGGTCTCAGGCTGGGGGCTCAGGCTGGGGGCTCAGGCTGGGGGCTCAGGCTGGGGGCTCAGATTGAAATGCATTCTAATTGCATTCACACAATAAACAGTCTGTGCTGACCAGTTCAGACGTATCATTACTAATCTGTGGTTCTCTTCAGCAGCTCCTCATCCTCCCCTCCCCTCAGCTGGTCACTGCAGATGCCCCCCCCCCCCCCCCCCCCCCCCCCCCCCCCCCCCCCCCCCCCCAACCCCCACCCCCCACACCCCCCCCCCCCCCACCCCCCAAACACCAACACAAACACAACAAACACCAAACAAATA
>VURO01011787.1:5632-25754 GCA_015108175.1 Pelvicachromis taeniatus
ATACCGTTTTCCATCGTCTCGCTTCCCCAGCTAAGAGAATAGTGATTCATATAAATATCTTTTAGACTCTTTTGCAACACATTTCTTAAAACTATTTCATAACATATTCAAATACATTTAGCATTTTTTTGTACTTTCATATTTCTTTAAAAACCAAAAAGCAAAAAAAAAAGAAGCAAAAAAACCCCCCAAAAAATGTAACTGCAGTTGATACAGGGTTAATATAACGCTCTTTTTTTTGTTGGTTTGTTTTTTAGTCCATCAGTCGTTGTTGAAACTTCCGTCCTTCCAGGTTGTGGCACATAGTGGCATTATTGGCACATTGTTCAGAAATACAGTTCATCTTCCACCCGAAGAAGCTCCTTGAGTTCCTCTGTGATAGGTCTAATGTTTTCCTTGAGACATCCGTGACGTCCATAGTCTTGTCCCATACATCCTGTAAATATATTTATATATAATCTATATCTAAATGATCGTAGGTTCTTGGAAATATGGTTTTCGCAGCGTTGCGGCTGCTCTGCTTGTCAGCTCTAGAAAAATAAATATCTTCCCCAGTGTCCAAAGATCACGCTATTTTACAAAAGAAGCTGTTTTTTTGTGTTTCTTGTTTCCAACTGGATCCTGTGGAGATGCAGAGAACACAATCCCAGTTACTCCTCATTATGTTGCCAGTGCAGAATTAAACACACACAGCATTACTAAAGTTAGCCTACTTCTGACTTATTTTGGTGAGGATATGGGTTTGTCCCAAAAACATGCAACGCCAGTGCCTTTTTTAAATCACATAAAAGGGCAGCTTTGTATTAAAAATCAGTACAGGTAAGGTCGCATACACTTAGGCCTAAAAAATACACAAGATTTGCAAAGATAAATAAAGGGATCTTATGCCTTTTAGGACTCCAGCACAGGGAGCAGGCTGTGGAAAGCTAAGCTGACTGAGACTAATGTGTGTCCAGACAACCCAGGGTCCCTGTCCCCGCCTCTCTGTGTTACCTGCTAGCAATCTATTCCTCTTAAAAAATCTGGGTCAATAGCAAACGTTACACCGCCTCTTGGGCTTCCAGCAACACTATGGGGCCAGAGCATGTGTTTAACGTTCACGCTTTGAATTTCAAATGCAGGCCCATTCTGGCATATTTTAGCAACGCATAAAAATGTGTCAAAAGTCAAGCAAAAGTGCCCCTTTACTGCTTGAAATGCACCAAACAATGTGCTTTTGGTGTAAGAAAGAAAGAGGCACCAAAAATATCAATGAAAATGTTTCAGATGTGAGAAGGGAAATAATTAACAGTGACCATGCAGTTTATTAGTACTGACATTTGCATAATTAGTCTCTTATCTCAGCTAAAGACCCCGGCTACTGCACTGAACCGGATTCCTCCCTTTTTTTTAATATCAAACGGGAACAAGACGGAAAGGGAGCATAATCATGTCACAAATAACAAACATATGCCAAGTTCCCCTTTATTCCCAAAGTGGGGCAGCATCACCATGGGGATCAAAGTGGCTACAGCTCAGATGATTATTTGCAAGGGGACACAGTGGTGCGGTACCCACCAAAGCGTGAATTCATGAAGTCTCTTCCACCCACAGAACATGAACAAGGCCTTCAGCTCGTCAACATGAGATCTCAAACCACTTCTCTGACACAAAGGCCACAGGAATCAGTTGTCTTTCAGTTGGTGAGGGCCTGTTAGGCAAAACGCAGGAAGTCAGAGTCACACTGCAAGAAGTTAACTCGTGAATAGACATGATGTAGTCAGACTGGTTACATTTTGATATTAGACACAATCACAACATATTAGTTGATAGTGAAACCCCCATAATTGATTCTAAACCTATCTGTGGTGAGCAGTGTCTTTTCCTCAGAACACTTCTTTTTTCTTTTACGCTGCACACGCTCCAGGGCCTAATTATGTCTCGTGTTAGCCTTAAGTGCCAAAATCAACACAGTACCACTGTCACGCACACAAACAGGATGACAGAGACCCGCACTGGTTGAAGGTCTATGTCAGCCTGAGACTGCTGCTTTGCAAAGAAAAGAAAAAAAAATCCTACATTTTTCAGCAGTGCTGTTGCTTAACCTGTGAAAAACAAGCTATAAAAACCTAACCATCCCTGTGTAATTTAAAAGCAGACTATTTACAGCAGATGAATTACCCTGCCCTCCCTGACAACATAATGAATCTGTTACAGGGTTTGGATTCACTGAGTAAGTGTGACCATCTTTGCTGGCCCTGCGGCTTAGATGACTGTGTTATCCACTCAGACAGCAAACACTGTCAATACTCCACCAACTTATTGTCGCCGTGGCAATGCAAAGGGTGTGCGATTTTGATGTTAAACCTACCTCTAGTCACAAAGGATCATTTTAAACTCAAGTGAACGCATGAACGACTTGCAAATGTTAGATCTCACACCTAATGTTTTTCTGTATATATAAACAACATGTTCGGTAAACTTGGACATGTATTTACTGATATTACATAACTTGAACATATTGAAGTTCACCTGTGTGCCAATGTTAAATACTCCCATAAACATGCAGACACAAAACAGCACAGTAAAGACATCCTAATGACTTGCATCTATCAGCTGACTCATTACACCAATAGAAATCAGTAGAACATGTTATTTTTTTGTGTGTGTGCAGCCTGAACATGCTGAGGCATGCGGCAGATGGATGAGGTGATGGGAAGCAGGCCGCCAATTTATGTGTGGATTTGCTCGAGCAAAATACCGACTGAAGCTGACGGTGGCCGCGCAGTAACAACACAAGCTTGGAGACGAATGTGAGGATTCGTGGTCGACATTTCAACGTTCTTTTTCTCATCTGTTTCTGCTTAATGCTTCTTAATCCCAAGCACAAGTTACTGGAACGTTTCTTACCCTATTTTAAACCGATCAAGCCTTGCTGCTCAGCACGGGGCTTCATAAAATTTAAGCCACTTGCTAATAACATTTACACTGTGGATTTCCATGTGCTGAATGACTGAGAAGCGTGCATCCACCTGTCATACAATCAGTACCTGTTTCCGTTATAAGCAGTCTTGTAGACAGGCGTCTGCTGGATCATCTCATCAGTGTAGATGGGCACGGCAGTCCGAACGCACTCGTGCGAACACTGCAGGCTGTCATTGTAGGCAGTGAATATGTCCACCTTGCTGGGCACCCGAGCTGGGGTGAAGTCTGTCAGGTTTTGGCAGCTTTCTTCTTGCTGGTGGATCTTTCGCTGATGGCTATTGTGGCGACCATTTCCAGACTGCGCACAGCTACAAAAACACGCACCAAAGACAAGAAACAAACATAAAATCATACCTTGCACCTTTGTTCATCTAATAGGGTTTTTGAAAAGGAACAAGTGTGCGTGGCTGACGTGTCGTGAAGCAAAAAGTAAAGGAATCTTTCCTACCAGTTTTTAAGGACGAGTGTTGTGATCAAGGCCGCGATAACCATAATGAGAGACACAGTGATTGTGATTATCTGGTGAACTGCCAAACCTGTAAAAAGGGCAGAAATGTGCAGGAGAACAGAGAATTACAATCATTTGTATAGGAAAGGGATTCTCCTGATGCTCACGCACTTCACGGCCAAGCACTTCACGGCCAAGCACTTCACGGCTGTTTTGTTTTATGAACTGCACAAACTCGCTGCAATCGACAAAGTTCCGAAGGTAACAAGCTGCAGCAAGTACTGCGGACACTGACTGAGTTTGAGAATTAGAAATTATTCTATTACAGTACAGTCAGCTCGAATAGTTAAATGAGTTTTCTAATCTGCAGATCAGAACTTTATGTTATGTCTCCAAACTTACAATCAGGAGCTATACAGAAAAGAACTGTTTTTCTATAATGTTGTCTTTGTAGATTCTGCCCCAAGGTTTTTATTTAAGCATTAAATGAGAGCAAACCGTTTGATATGTTATATATTTATATTTTTTTTAAAACAGATCAAAAATTGATCTGCAGTCTGAACACTCGAAACAGAGGCATGCGATTGCACAAGGCTACTTACACACAAACACACACCCGCACATTATGTGAATCATTAATTGATTTGGGGTCACTGGGGGCAACAAGACATGCCCATATATAAATAGCAGAAAAGTACTACCACTTTAAGATGGCAAACTAGCCATAGCAAATGTGTTATGAAACAAGTGGCCACCTAGAAAAGATTTGCATCCACTTGAATGTTTGGTCTGTTGTGTAAATTGAAACATTTTTCCACATTTAAGGTGTTTTTGGAAACCTCAAATTAAAGTTTGGTGTCATACAAACCCACTATTTTTCCAAGTAGCTGCTAACTGTGTTTGTTAGTTTTCTGGTGCTGGGCAGGTACCATACAGTGACTGAAGTTATATATACTCCCGCATTTCTGTGGCACTTACCTTCTTTACCTATAAAGTCAAAATCTGAACCACAGTAAACATGGACTCAATCACTGCAAGGACTTCTTAGGTCACATTCTTATCCACTCACTGATAATATTCATGATACTCTGGGCTGAGTAAGATCTATTTGGACTTGTCTCCCTGCTCTTAGAAAATCATTATTGGAAAAAATTAGACCCCAATTATAGGGCTATCAGGAGGAAAGAGTGGCTGCTAGCTGGCAAAATGATAACTCATATGGACCGAGTCTTTAGTGGTCAATTTAGAACAGAACACTTTTGCACAATTGGATATTTCACTGCTTGTTATTATTTGATCTATGGAGAATTATAAAAGCCACTAACCTCTGTATAATCAGAAGTCAACCCGGTGGAAACCATATCATTGTAAATTCACACACTTCACTAGGATTGTTTTGCTAAGCTGTCTGGACAGCACCAAGCCGTAAAAGTATTCAGCCTTTTGTTTATGCAGGACATCTTAATCAGCTTCCAGATATATATGAGGCCCACATTTATATGTTCTGTATGGCTAAAGCACAAAAGCACTCTTATTTTTAAAACACTTGAGACACATGTGTGCTGATCTCTTATTGGTGCCAGTGGAGAGTAATCCAAACAAAACTGGCCAGGTCATGTCTAAAGTAAGGATTAGTGCAAGCCTATTGCATTGTACTGTAAGGTTAGTGTGTATCTGTGTGGGTTGGTGATACAGCATGAGAGCGACTAGGACACAATGACACACTGCAGCAGGTGACATGCTGCAGGAGGCCAAAAAAAAAAGAAAAGAAAAGCCGTCATGATGAAAATGCCCACGTGGGCCTTATACATCTCACCTCTCCATCAGCCAGCTGCCTGGCTGCTGATCCAAGCCAATTTGTCTTTGGGAAACGCTCAAAAGGAAGTGCTGCTCGGTCATTTTAGAAAAGCACACAACGTCTCTTCTGCCTTCCATCTGTCTAAACAGCCTTTTCTTAGACAATAAACTTAGGTGGGCAGGACTATGCAAAAGACATACCAGGTCATTAATGATATCGCCGGCTGGCTCAGGGAAGCCTTACCTTCCCAGTGCAATCAGGGTCCCTTGCCATGGCAAAGGCACATTAACTTATCTGGCAAGTCATTTGCATTTTCCTCATATCCCCTCTCTATTCTTTAACCTCTCTGCCTTTGCCAGGCTTATGCTGAAGCTGTTAAGTTGAAAGTGTTCAGCTGTAAATTAACATCTGTCCAAATTCAGGCACAATACAGCTCGATGCTGACCTTGATCAATAGCCGAGATGTCCACTGAGGATTGCTTCATTTTATATCGATGTCAGATTGAAAGAGGGGGACTTTCCAGTCAGTAGATTTTAAAATCAAACGCTGCACTAATTTGATTTGTAAAGCCATCACTGATTAAATCCCATTATGGGACAGAATTAGGCTGTGTTCCTTTCCAGCCTCCTATGGACACTCCTCAGCTTAATAAAACAAGTGGAACTTCAATTAGTAAATTACAAACTGCCATTAACTGACAAATTTGATGACTGATGTCTGTAAACATGTTCAGAATTGTACAATTTTGTCGGAGGGGAATCTGATTGGCTACGCTAGACAAACATGAACATGCTGTGTAGAGCTTACTGATGCGGCTTTACATCTTAATGCCATTTTTTAATGGTATTTAAATCAAAGTTACTTTGCCAATCGGAGCCAAACAAGCACAGTTTCATCGCACAGTTCTTTTATGAAACAACTGAACCCAAGAATGTGAGGTCCAGCAACACAAACACAACATTAAGTCTATTACATCCTAATTTTCAGGGCAGTACATTTAAGGCTGCTGGAATAATGGAGCAGATAATGACACGGGTGACAAATCTGAGTGCAGAGGCTAGTTCTATTTTAATCCACGACTGCCGGTTGGAGGGAGGGAAATTTGGCCTCTCTATCTAAAACTCATTGTGTCCTGGCAGTCAGCTTGAAAAATCACCTTTGGCAGTCACCTTGCTTTAGAGATACCCAGTTAGGTTTTGTTTGGTCAAATCACTGCCAAACAAAGAGCAGCAGAGAGTCACACAGGCAGCGGGAGGAAGGAGGAGGAAAAAGGGAAAGGGACATAAAGTGATACAAAAGGGAAGGGACTGCTGGCCTGTGACCTCTGTGGAGCTCCCATCAATGCTCCCAGCAAGGAATAAATGAGATTTTTCACCTTCATGGCTGTGACAGTTTGATGAACATGTCAACAAAAAGAAGTGCAGTTAAATTAAATTTCCCCTTGCCACCTATTTTTAATAAAAGAACGACAGCTTAGACACAAAAACTCTGGGGAGTCAATTAATGTAACGTAAGTGCGTTGAAGACAAATATCTGTCTCAGCAAAGCAAGAATGTCAAAAAAAAAAGAAGCAAAAATACAGTAACGGATTTTACAGATATGTGTACGCAAAAAATAACAGCCTCACCATGATGGAGTGGTGGAGCATGGGAAAAAGAAAACTTTACCTATGTTGGTGCAGCTCTAGATCTCCTTCTTCTTTAGGTGCAAGCTAAAGTATGCTGGCAGTAATAGGGGACTGTGGAGTCCAGGTTCTCTTCTAGTTTTAAACCCTTTCTCTCTATGTACATAGTTTATCTTCTGTAACTCCTGATGCCACAGGCATGTTTGCTGTTTTGTACCAAACAGCAAACAGCCAGACATTTCTCACAGTACATTTCTTAGTGGACACAAAACTACCACCAGTGAATACAGGACAAAAACATTTTATTTACATGCATGCCATTACAATTTTATAAAAAAAATAGATGTTGTGTTTGTACAACTGCTCTGCTGCCCTTGGCTTAAAATATTATATATTATTATTAAGTTTCTTTCATTTATTTTATAATTATTTTTGAATGGGTCATTTTGAAATGTCTTAGCAGTAATATTTCAGGTGTTCAAGTATGCCATTAGGGTATCCCAGAAAGCCACTGTGCTGACATCCAGAATAATAAAGGCTGGAGAGTGAAATTCAGTGATCATCTATTTATTTAGCTAGATTTATTTTTAGCTTTTGAATTGTCACAGTTAATTCAGACCTGAAAGTGTAGTAAGAAATGTTGACATGAAACAGCTGGCCTGGGATTGGCTCAAACCCAGGGGAATGCTGACTGTGAGCTACGGGGACATCATTTATTTTGCTAATTTTAGCAATAGTCATTTTATTTGTTGAGTGGCATATCAAAATGTCTTGTGCAAACATCATTCAAATCTTCTCCAGGCACAAGATGGTTATAACTCTACTTTAGCCTTTCTGCACAGTTGTTGTGATGCAAGATCGCTCATATTACAATATCTTACATATTCCTGTACAGTGATTTATCTGTCTGTTGTTTCATTCGTAAATTAGAATGATGCAACAACTCATTGGTGATGGTGCTACAAAGAAAATCAATATTTAATCACTGTGCATATGTATGAGTTATCGTGTCAGTGTGTGTGTGTACTGCATTGTCTACATTAGGCATTTTTTGCAAAGTGATTTAGAGGTAATGGCACCAAAGCCCACGCAGTATTTGCTTAAAAACACCTGAAAAATGTAGGAAAGGGTTCTCATTTGTAAACCAGACTTTCAGCTTATAGAGGTTGAGCTACCTCATTCCCACAGATTGCAAAGTGTGTTTGTTCAGGCATACCCAATACATGCCAATATAAACCCTCCAAGACTGAGAAAAAAAGGTTGGGAGAAGGTTTCTATTAAAGGTTTGCCTGCTGATAGCTACAAACTGCCGATTAATGCTGGTGTCAAAGTGTCAGTCTACGGCTAATTTCCTCAGAGTCACCAAGCAATCGAAAATGCTCACTGAAGAAGCGGACAAGAAAACCTGAATGAGGAGCAGGGAGAGGAAGGGGGGGGGGGGGGGGGGGGAGGGGGGGGGGGGGGGGGGGGGGGGGGGGGGGGGGACGGAAGCTAAAGAGGAATAGCTCAGAAACAATTAGTCTACAGATCTTTTCTCTCAATGTCAAAAGCATTGCAGCATAAGTCAAGCTCAATGGCAAACGCAACAATCCGTGGCCAAAAAAAAGCTAGTAGAGTCCATTGCTCCAGTAAGGCAATGGCCTTTTTTCCACAAACATGCACTCATCTTCTGTCCTTCTCTGTATTAGAAACAGCAGGGAGCACACAAGAGCTCATCCTACAACACACAAATGAAAATTACTGCAATTTTCAGGAGGGTGTAAAATGGCATTGCTGCTGAGGCAGTTTCAAACAACCTTTTGAAAAATCTATGTACCACCATGCTGGTGACAGGAGGCATTTTTGTAAACCAAACAAAAAGCTAAGCTGAACGGTTGAGCAGGCGATTGGACCTAAAACTCCTGCCATGGCAATACAATGTCTCTCTCCGTCTCTCCCTCTTTTTTTTTTCCAATAAACCCCCCAAAAATAAAACAAATAAGAGTTTGGAGAAGTCATATTAAAAATTCTCCCTCAGCACTTTTGATTGACAGAACAATCTAACATAGCCAAAACAGTGTCTCGGTCAACATCAGTACTCTTCTTCCTTGAGGCGGACATGTCAAGCCACGGAGAAAGAGCTGGAGAAAACAGAAAGTGAAACAGCATCTGCTCAGTGAAGCTCGCTCAGCTCCTCTTGGCTGAGTTTTCTGTAAATCGGGAACAGGGGGGCTTTGACTCTGCACGCCTGTCGCCGGGCATCAGCATTTAAGTCCAGATTTAATGCTTGAGAAAAGGAGATTCGTTTTTACTCACTTTATTGAGAGTCAATACAGAGAGTAAAGGCAACCTTATTGGATTGCCATGGTAACTGTTGGAAAAAGTGATTTCTCTCTGTCTCCATGTGTATCTCTCACTGTTGAAGAGGCTGCATTGTACTGCCTATACGGGTCTGCACAGGTCAAAAATCTGCATTACAATGCTCACCGAGCTGCCTTCTTTAAAAATAGATTGCTGAGACACTTAACATACATTTTACATGTGCTCGCTTTGTTCCGCAGTGGATATAAACTCCACTTCACCCACACGCCCATCACAAATTTGATAACGTGACGTGATTTGTTACCAGATGGATCAGTTTACTTTAAAGACCGAATGCTGTTCTGTGCATTTTAAACATCCTCTAATGCAACCGACAGGTCCGCATGGCTCAACGGGACCGGTCAGGGACACGTGGTGGCGTTTGATGGCCCTACATAACACTGCAACATTTAACCTCGCAACCCTCAGATCATCTAACAAGGCCCAAGTTATCAGTAGTGGCTTTGCTGACTAGGGTTTTAATCATCTCATATCCATAATGGAGCTGACAGCTCCATCTGCGTGGAATAGAGGGGGGTCGAAGTTGCTAGCAGCACAAACAACAGGAACAATCAGTGAGCATCTGGAAGCTCCACAGCTATAACACCCCCCCCACCCGCCTCCGCTCTCTCCTCCTCCTCTCTCACCCCTCTATGACAGCCAGAGAGCCATGAGAGCAGGATCAACAGGAGCCTGTTTTCTTACATCTGCAGTATCCCGAAAAACTCCAATCCAAACAAAGTAAACTGTGTAACATGCACAATGCTGACATATTGTCTTAATAGAAGAAACTACAGATTGCATAACAAAGGTTATAGCACTGCGAGATGGCATCTAATTACATAATCATAGAAACCTAAGGCTGCAAGCCAATAAAACTTAACAGGTGTTAAACGGATGCCCTGACAGATGACATGCATGAGAATAGTTCAAATTCGGTTAATGAGACAGAAGGCATGCGAAAGCTACTTCCTTCACACAGATTAAGGGGCAACATTCACTTCTTTGTCTTGGTCTAAACAATTTGAATTTTCAGCAATGCCAGAAAGAGCCGTCCCTTTTGTTGTCCTGTGCTATCCACGCCAACAGCGAGTGGGAGTTAAAACACATAGCCTGTATTCAACAAGTGCAACTCAGTCAAGCTGTGGCAAGCTGTCGTGTACTTTCCCTGTGTCACTACGTAGCTGGTTTTTCAACCAACCCGAAGTGGTTGGAAAAATGTCAGAGTAACTGACTGGATCCCATGGCAGACGTGAGGAAATACAACTCAAATGTTCATTTTTGGACACCGACATAAATATACAGAAACAATCTTTTGATTGTAGTTGGCTCCAATTGAGCTACAGTCTCTCAAGAATAATAAGGACTTAGAAACTCCAGAAAAAAAATATGAGGGAAAAAATGACAGTGTTAGTCAACGATGTAGACATTATAGAAAACTTTCTGCTCCATAAAAGCTGAGCACAGTGCAATCCTGTGGCATAGGTGGGATTATTTTCCAGTTTCAGTACAGTTCTGTGAATTCTGCAGTCAGGATCATGACAGTTTGTTTGGACGCACAAAAACGAGTCGCAGTGTCTCACTGCTGTGTATTTCAAGTTGCTTATTGCCGTACCCTCAAACTCTTTCCTTTCTCCTTGCTCTACTAAAAACAATGTTAGCAAAGCACAAATTATGAGCTCTGTTTTCCTCCTTTTTTGACTTGAGTCCCACTAGTCAACATGGCTGTGACTGCCTGTTGCCATGGTGATGGCAGTCTTAGGTTTGATTTAGCCTGGAGTTAAGTTGGACTTTTTTTTTTTTTTAATATCTGAAGACGTTTCCGCTAATGACAGAATAAACTCGGAGAACCTGGAGCTTGTTTTTCTACATTTTTTTTCTATCCTTGTGGTCACACAGGTGAAATTTACCGTCACCTGAAGTATTAAATGATTTTATCTGAGCACAGTCAAGGAACAGAATGTAACATGCAGGCTACTGTGGGAAAAAAATTTACATTACTTCAATTTTCTTTCTTTTTTCATTTAAAAAAAGGCTTTTTGGATACTATCACTGGCAAACCCTTGTGAATAAGAGAGCAGTCGAAAGTAGCTTCCTCTACTCTCTGCCACTCTCTGCTCTTTGCATTCATGTTTGACAGCGATTACACTCTCAAATGATTACAGCCATGTTACACACACGCCATATGGGGTGACACCAAGTACATTCACGACTTGCGTTTGTGCGAGCATACAATATTCATGAGTCATAATGTGCATTTATTGCACGGCTGCATTTCTCTACTTGTACTGTGATCTCATAGTCAGTGAGTGCCTAAGCAGCAAAGATATAGACATTTTCTGAGCTGCTGAGCTAAAGCAGCTAAGTGATTTAGTATAAGGAAGTACATTTTTGATCTGAATACGTACAATCTAATTATTTTAGGAAACATGCTGCCAGTCCATGCTGCGAGGACCTTTTTGCCTAAAAAAGTTTATAGACTGCATCAACACAATAATGAAGAGAAGAAGCAGGTACTAAAAATAAGTGCAAGGATGTATGCACCAAACAGATGAATACTTAATTAGTGAATAACTGGCTCATTAGCATGTTAAATACATAATTTCTAGACATTTTTGCCAGCTATTTTGGAGCTTCTTAGCAATCATTCAGAGCATTGCAGAAGTCATTTTTGTAATTAATCATCCAACTTAAAATAATTTTTTATAGATTGTCCGTGACCCTAAATTGGATATGCAGATGAAGATGTATAGCAGGACAAACATTCTACCACTCAACCAAAGACATTTCTAGAATAAATCCAAAATAAAGACATGCTATGAGCTAACTGTCATTCTACCTCGATGCTTTAAGATTGCAGTTAGTTGTCCCCTGGGTTGCTGCACAGTGGTAAACGTGGCCCTGTCCCAACTTTTTTGAGATGAGCTGCCATCAAATTCAAAATGAGCTAATATTTTTTCTTTGATAAATAAATGGTTAATTTAAATCTTTATAATTTTTTTCCCCCTTTTACACAGCAGCCCAACATCTTTCAGAATTGGGGTTGTACATGCTTACTGATAGTGTGATTACAATGCAGAATTACAACAGTAATAATAAATGTATAATGTAGAATGACTTGGCTACTAGATAGTTAGCATCACTGGTTTAAACCTTCACTGTATTGCAACTAATGGTCTCTGAAGTTCTTCTCATACTGGCTGCAGGTGACTTGGGGCTCTTCAAATTGCATGTTTTGAATGTGAACTGAAATGTGGCTGCATTTCCATCTAAATGAAATATTGCATCATTCACCTGAGATAACTACCACAGTTAACTTAGCAGAGTGAGAGTAAGCTTGGAGGATGGCGAGGCACAACCACGGAGCGAAAAGTACATTCAGCAGATACCAGCTGGGTGCTCTCTGCATGCATGCATGATGCAAGCACAGTCTTTTGCACTGGTTATGCATTTTTCAGAGCAATACCTCTAAATTGCATTCATGTGCACCAGCCTCTCTCCTACTCACAATTAAGTTCGACACAGCTCTGTTTAAGTATGTTTTCAACACAAAGCAGTGACATTTGGGTTGGTCTCGTACAAAGAATAACTTTCAGCTGTTATTTCATGACAAAGCACCCTTTTGTTTTAGGCACTGACAGATTAGATGCTGTTGTTAGCATTGCTGTCAGATGATGTCAACTCATCTGCCTGTTAAAGTCAAAAATCATTGCGTGCAGCGGCCAGGTTAGACACAGAAAGCATCTTAACCATCTGAAAAAGAATTTCCCATGAAGGATAATGGCAAGAAAGAAGGAGAAACCTAGATAAGTTAAGATAGTTTAAGATAAGTCCAGTTTAACAGAATCAGTTTAAGTTTGTAAGTGAGAGGTTGTCCCACTGCAAGTTTCATCAATCATGAATAAGAAATCTCGTAATGCATCCACTAAGACAATGTCAGAGATATGAGAGTAAGAGACAGGCATAAAGTGAAGCGCCTCTCCGTCTGCAAGAGTTTCAATTCATCAGCAATCCAATGCTGCACTGCTCGTGTGGTAATTACATCTTGCCTTGGGGCTAATATGAGGCAGAGGGTTAACGTGTTGTGAAGGCAGTGGGAAAATTTCTGCTGCGATTACACACCCACTCTTCGCTCTGGAGCATGATTCTCTTCATCTGCTCTGATCAGACACAATGTGCTTATTGATACAATAATATTCAACCAGTCAGAGGGGGAAAAAAGTCTCAACTCTCCTTTCTTATCAGCTCTCAGTTAGCTGTGGTGACTGATTTTCTCCAGGATACAAGCCATCATTTGAATCACAGGTGGTCTCACACTTACCTCGCAATCAAGAGAAAATGAAGAGATCACAACAACACTGACAAGATAATTATGTCCTGCCATTTCATTTTGCATGTGCTATATACAGTTCAATCGCGGTGCAACTTATATGTATGCCATTAACATTCAAGGATCTTTTGGGAGGCATCTTTGTTGAAGTACAGAACTTGAACAGCGCTGAATAACAGCAAATAGTTCAGGAGTATTCATAATCTGAATACTCCCGTTGCAGTAACTGAGTAAGTCCTTCCTTATCTGTGAATACTTTTATGACATTTTTGCTACCTTACTAAGTGGGAAAACTTAATTTAGCACAGTTATTGTTTCTAAGTTGTTAAAACATAACTTAAATAGGTCATTTAAATAAAAAAAACATGTTCCTATAGACATAATGACATACTAAATCTAATAAGCCCGGCAGGGGAGGATTGTGTTTCCACATTACAGAAGAACTGCCCATAAAAATCCTTGCCCATAAAATGCTCACCTACAGTATTTCAGGCCTGAGGGCTACAATGTGGTCGAGGGCATTGTCAGTGAATATCAGCGCCTTTATCCCTAAGCTGCAATATTATATTCATGAAAGCAGATCCTCAGATGTACGGTGAAAAGGTGATAATAGAGGCTTATAGTCTTTGATGCTCACACATTTAACACCTTTTCAGTTTAAAAGCAAAGTTGTATATTTCAGATTCAGTCACTTGGTTTTCCGTTTGTCAGAGAGTGATCAATTTTCCATGGATCCATTTGGGAGACTGGCTTAAATAGATTATGAATTTGTTAGGAAATCTCGTTCACCCATATAGAACCTGTTTTACATATATAAACACAACTGTGGAAAACTTGTGATATCACAAAATAAAGCTCTGCAGAGAAAAGCCAATTCATACTTTATTCATAATGTTTTCAGAGCCGATTTAACAAATGTGTTACCTTTATCCGCTTAAGGTTCCCCTGAGAAATGTTTTATTAAAAAGACAACCTGCAAAAGAAAATCTAAGTAGCATGTTTGGACACTGCTGACTTGAAGAATTACCTTCACAGCACTCTGTTTGTATGTTCAACAATTACTGAGAGAAAAAAAAAAAACATCTCTCTCTCTCTATATATATATATATCTTATATATCTTACCTGGTGGGTCCCCATATGGCTTTGGTGGTTTGACAGACTCCGTGTTGCTGATAGCGGGCTTGATGGTGCTCTTGGACTCTGTTGTGGTCACCACAGTGAACGTCCTTTGGGAGAGCCTGGTTGTAGTGCTAGTGGTTGTGACCACTGTAGTAGTTGCAGCCCTGGTGGACGTTAAGTTTGGCTCCATTTTGCCATCCTCATCTATGCTATCAGTCCCCGTGGGTCCCCAGTCAATAAATCCAGCCACTGTGGTAGTCCGGCCCTCCTGAGACTTGTCATAGCTGTCCCATTTGAGCTGCCTCCTGGTTCTAATTAACAACCTCCCACTTGACAAAGCCACTGGAGCTTTTGCTATTACAGCCAAAGGATCACCTGTCTCTTTTTGAGAGTATCTCAGCCGGCAATTCTTGCACGCTGCTTGTCCTTTGTGTGCTGGCTTCCAATGCTTTTGACCTTTAACTTTTGGCACTATTCCTGCTCTGCTGTCTTGGGGCGGAGGAACAGGGCTGAGGAGCCGGTGGGCTAACGGGCTCACTGTTCTCCAGTGAAGCATGTTAGGCTTATCCCAGAGGGGCTGCAAGCGAGGCCGTGAGCGAGGCACCGGTTTAGGCGTGAGTTTGATCCCCAGACCTTGACTGAGAGGGCTGCACACAGAGAAGTCCAAGGTAAGGTGAGTCATAGCTAGCAGGATCCACACTCGGTGCCCCACACAGCTGCCTGGCTTCAAAGCAGACGGACTGCAAAGAGAGAGGAAATGAGAAGCACCATTTTAGATTCAAGCACTAAATGCTAAAAACATACAAATCAAATTTTCACCGTCTCCCATTCTACCAAGTTTTAGCTCTTTTGTCAAGATGCACAGCAGTAATTATCCCCTATTTACACAACTCCGAGTTCTGGAAAACACACCCAATTACACTACAATAATAATTAGCCTCGCAAAGTGACTCTTCAATAACAACATAAAGGTCAGACGCAGGGTAAACGTTGCAGAACATGGGAAAGATTCTGGAGTTGCTCTTTTCGCTCAGAACTGTAACCAGCGGGGAGGGCGAAGCTGCAGATTCATATCAACCCAGTGATGATTACAACACCACACAAGGTCAGTCCTCGTTTAACTGATCATCATATTCGACATTGTCTCCCCCTAAACACAAAGTCATCTGATTCCTAGAAGGGAAATCTGGTCGTGCAGAGAAACGTCTAAGGAGGTTTAGTGTAACAATAGTGGGAATGCACAAGTGAGCTTCACATTTAACAGGTCTGTTTGGGTGTGTATGTGCTGTTATTTTTAGTCGTAGATTCCTTTGCTCCTCTCTGCTGTTCTGGGCACTGTGAACTCCCGCTGGGTGCGGCCTTAAATCACACCACTGTGCACTTTGACTCGCAGGTTTCTCCGTAGTTTACGGCTGGATCATAAAATTGAGTCACTGAAGTTTGACGTTCTATTTTAGATTTGTGATTTTTATTTTTTGTAAAGGTTGAGTACTGCTTCTAACATGATGTGCAGTGATATTACCTTTTGCTGGTTTAAGCAAGTAACACCTTGCCCTCTTATAAAGAACAGTAAATTACTATGTGTGCATTTTTTTACATACTTTATTGTATTTTCAAGACTTTTTTTGACATTATTGTATTGTAGTTATATCATTTACCTTATTTTACTTGCTTTCTGTAAAACGTCAGTGAGAACATGTTAACGTTTTCACTGACTGTTGATGCCGATACAACATCTGGGCAAAATCACATGAGGAATCAGGTTAGGAAAAGTTAGCAGATTATTTCCTATTGTGGCAGCTCAATGCCCGGTGAACTCAAAAACCTACCTCTAGTCAGAGAGGAGTTCAGCTGGAGCAGACAGTTTAATACAAGGCAGCTTTTCTTTATCATTCGTTGACTAAATAAACAGCGATTGCCGATAAGACATCATGACATCTCATGGCATTCTTTTCATTACAACAAAAAACAAAGAAGCTTTCTGTTTCACATTTTTGAACACTGTGGAAAAAGTCATGTTGACAAATTTGGGTGCAGTTAAATGAAGGAGTTTTGCACTCTGGCACAATTTTAAAAAAGAGTGTGGATCACAGCAAAATATTTTAAGATGAGGCATGATGACAACATTGCAGAAAGCTTCACCTATAGCACATGTGCGTATATTATTTTCATACTTTATGACGTCCAAAAATATATTTTGTCCCTAAGTACACTTCACCTTTAGACAACATAAACTGGATGGCAAGGTGATAGACAAGCTGGATGTTTGGGCTTGCACCCCATAGTAGACTGATTCTACAGACAACCTTCAGGAGCCCCTGGGACAAAGCAACACATTGACTCCTAAGGGAGGTACCTCATTATGGGCTGCTTTCATCTCTGCTGTCCTTGGCCAATTTAAACCCACACGGAGGACTTTTGTGGAGAGGTGATGATGGGTGGGAAAGTTTGAACGGGACTGTCAACAGTCAGAGGCAGCATGAGACATCTTTTGATCATTTAATCATAAAGTCTCTAACCCTAATTGATACAAAAACTACTACCGGATTAGATACTTGCAACAGTATCGATACAGACAGTACCATCTTTGCCTCCTCCAGTTGCCACACAACTTTACCATTTAAGCCATTTAACTGTTATGCGATAGCCACATTAGCCATTGGTTATTATCAAAGCAGTCTCTAGCTAAGTCCAACAATAGCACAGTAACCTTAATGTGGGCGCTAGGCAGTGCTTGTTGAATAGGGCAACACAGTTATTTATGTCTTAAAAGTGTTATGGTTCTCTTTAAGTCCCAGATCAAAGCAGAGAAAAGTCTACTAACAGCGCCACAGAAACAGTGGCAGCCTACCGCACCAACTCTATTTGATCAGCAATTAAAATATGGTGCCATGTAAGCAGCAGAAAAAAAGAATGAACAGTGATGTAGATAAATACATTTCCACGTAACAACATTGTTTTAATCTATTTCTGCCTGCCTCTTAATTTTCCACCCACAGATGGAAAATGGTATTGAGCATTTTCTTGGCTATCGGTGTCGAGTGTCATGGCCCCACTACAGTGGCATTTGATCAGACAAACCCAACTTCTAAGTTTGTATATGAAATTATTTTGATCATAAATGATGCTTCTTACAAGCACATGTGCACACATAGGACAAAGAAGGAACACAGTGCTGAGAGGCTCCCTAAATCATCTCTGCTAACTAAGAATATCAGTTTTAAAAAAGAAATAAAATCTATATCTCGCACAGGCGATGCTAAGTCCCCATTCATTAAAATGTGTTCACCTGACCCCCTGCATACATTGTTGCCTTGAATGCAATGTGGTTTTTGGATTTGAGTTATAAACAAGGTTCAAAGCGCTTCAGTGGCATAAAAACATATTAAAAGATAAAACTGTTGCTGCCTGGCAGTAATATTATAACGCTGCTTGTCACTTGAGGTGAGCAAAAAGGTGAGGCTTCACACTTTTTGAACTTGTTCAATTATAATTTAAAGGTAATCCAGCATGCTAACCAGAGACCTTTACAATTATTATGTAGACAGGCTGCCCATGAAGAGTAAGAACAGGCTTTTATTATCATCAGCGTTCCATTTTTAAGGTGTGAGAGACCAGCCGACCACTAACTGATAAATTATTTACAATGACATCTTAATTGAGCTGCAAATGGTGACTGATGTGGTCACAAAAGAGCTGTGACAAGGTCAGTCGATTTCTGACAGTTAAAAATATGGATAATAATTTGTCTTGTGAGTGTTTTGGCCTTGACCTCAGACTGAGATCCTGGCACTCTATCAACCTGCACACTTCAGGTGAGTAAATCTTAACGCTCCAATACAAATTATTGCAACATTATTATTTTACAGCAAGACAAAATGAGGTGTAAACGTTTTATGACCATGTTTGTTTGCTGCTCCTCAAACATGGTCAGAACAATGCAAAACTGAGGAGCAAGCCTGAGGATAGATGCCTACAAAAGGCAGCAGAATTGACTTTTATGATATCAGTCACGCAAGTCTCTGATATGATTGAGTTAGATGGAAGTGGTGTTTTTTTTATGCCAGCGGCACTTAAGTGAATAACAACCACAGACAATAAATACTGAGCTCATGTTGGGTATTGAGCTTCATTCATTAGGGAGTGGTAGGTAACTTTTGTATCGCATTCATTCTCAACTGAACATTGTGAGCACAGATGCAAAAATTATTCCCAAAACAAAAGGAACTTCTTTGTGTGCGTGCATCCGCTGTGGCTCAGGAGCTAGAGCAGGTCATATACTAATCATTAGGCTGGCGGTTTGATCCCTAACTCCTCCAGCCTGCATGTTGAATTATCCTTGGCCAAGGTACTAAACCCAGAGTTGTCCAGTCGGTTCGCTTAATCATTCTTAATTACTTTGAAAAATGAGGAGAACATTTATGTGGTAATGGACCAAAATGCTTAGAACTGCAGAAAACCCAAAAACCATGAGGAGGAACACCTGTAAGAAGTCGTAAATGATAAACTGATTAAATCAGACACCAAAGTCATTGTGGACTTCAAGGTTTTATGTATTAGCCTGTTTTGATTAAACTGTAAATGGACTGATTCTTATATAGCGCTTTTCTACTCTCCCGGAGTACTCAAAGCGCTCTATACAACAACCTCATTCACCCAATCACACACATTCATACAAGCACTTTTTGTGTACTTTAGTGCTCTACCTAACATTCATACTCCGATGGATGCATCGGAGAGCAACTTGGGGTTAATATCTTGCCCAAGGATATTTGGCATGCAGAATGGGGGATCGAACCACCAACCTTCCGATCAGTAGATGACCTGCTCTACCACCTGAGCTACAGCCACACCTGTGGCTACAGTGTTCGTTTCCTGTTCTCAATTAAAAGGGGGGCATTGAAAACCTGAAACGGTGTGGTCCTCTGCTGCTACAGAAGACCACACCGTTTCAGGTTTTGATTTGTTGTTCAGAGATGCTCTTCTTCATACCTTGATATTTGAGTTACTGTTACCTTCCTATCAGCTCAAAGCAATCTGGCTGTTCTCCTTTAGCGTGTTAGAAAGTTATAAATAACAAGATATAACTAATGAAGTGGCCACTGAATGTATATATTTGTAGCTTTTAACTGCCATAGTGTATTTCTAATCACAAAGAAGAGTAATTTGTGCTTGCACTTGTTCCCTTGCATGTGAGACTTACAACAACCATTATGAAATGTGTATTTTGTGTTTTTAAAAAGTTTGTTCTTATATCTGAACTTCTATATTCTCAGGTTTCTTGCGTGGTTCAATCTTTCAAAAAAAAAAAAAAAGTTGCTCTCTTTCTTCTATTTCTCATTAACTCCAGAGGTTTTTGGAAATATCAGGTGAGCTGAAGTCCAGTGTTGTGGTTCTAAACTATAATGGCCACTTTATGGTCACATGTTTGACCTCATAGGCTTTTACCTTGAGTTCGATAGCAGTAGAACCTATCAGGAGCAAGGAGTCACTGTCC
>VURO01011794.1:16309-30592 GCA_015108175.1 Pelvicachromis taeniatus
TTTTTTTCGTTGTGGGGGGGGGGGGGGGGGGGTGTAAATTAGGATCAAATGTGATATGAGGGGATGCTGCAAAATTCAGTGGAGGAAAGACCATTTGGATACCTTGAGTACATACAAAGACAAAATTTGCGATTGTCTGTGTATTCCTGTTTTGCAAACTATGTTTTAAAGTTATGGAAATGTGATCCAAAAAAGAGAAAAGTTCTTCAGACCATGATTTTTAAATGTAAATGGTTACATTTCCAGTTAGCTTCCATTTATATGATCATCTTCATATACTTTGTCTCTGTCAATATCTATATTGAGTATAATTAATAATCTCCATTGAACTAGAGTCTATTTCTTGCTACTGTTGGCGTATTGTACTGATCGCAGTAGACGAGAGGTGCCACATTTCATGAATTAGAGTGTCAACTAAGCACCTTTCTTATGACAATATTGGACACAATGGAAATGATTAATTAGCCTCAAATAGATGGAATTTAATCAGTGCCTGAGCTGGAATTCGGTCCACATTTAAAGGAGGTAAATTGGATGTAAGCTTGGACAAAGTGAACTTTTCATTTTTACTTTAACTTACATCATGTGCATTGTGGGAGGTCACACATTGTTCAGCAGCATATGTATTAGAGGGGGGAGACTGGGATATAGCAAGAATAGTTTCTGAATAGTGAGCAGCTCGTGCGGGACTTATGTAAACCACTAGTTATTTGGATGTGGAAACGTTGTAATTAAAGTACTTCTACAGGGGATGGCTTTGCTTTCTGCCTTGGGGGGAGCTGGGCAAGGCTGGGGGGGTTACAATAGGTTAGAGGGGTGGGATGTGTGTGTGTGTGAAGAATGGAACACTCCAGTCTTTTATTAGCTTGTGTTATCTAATATTTATTTATCATAGGCACCAATGCAAATCGGGTGTTATGGAGCCTGCTAATGACACCGACAAGAGTAATTAATTAAAAAGCAGAGGTGCGTGTGCCTGCATGCGCACACACTCACATTGTACATACGTTGACCCTCATGTAACAAGTTCATTTAATTTTCACAACACACAGTCGGATAAGATGACAAGAGGGAGGAAAAGGCAAGAAATCTGCATCACATTGTTAATTTAATCAGACTTCAGTAATACCTCTTCTTTTCCCTCTCTCCCCAGGCAGCTCGCGGTTTCTCTGCTAGCTTGAGGAGAAGATGAAGGGAGCTTTCAGCCTCTTAGAAGATGAGGGTTAAAGAACGGAGAGATTAAGGAAGTGAGAGAGCGACTGAAAAGAGGACTGGGGATTATGTCATCTACAATTGATGTGCTCTCTTAATGTATCTTTAAACATGTGCCACTGGGGCCTGCTTTTATAATGTCTATTCACACATGGGAAGGGGTGGGGTGGGGGGTTGAAGTATTAACCCAAAAATACTTTGCAACAGATGTGTGGCTCATGTATTGATAGTAGTTATCAGGGTTTATGTCACTTTGATATGTATACAGCATGTGAGAAATCGTCTTTGTCAAAGGAAGTCCATTTCTGCTCAGTTTCCCATACACTGCCATGCATTGTACTGATCTCCATATCAAAAAGAGATCCTTTATCGAGTGATCATAAGGACAGAATGTGTCTTTATTCCGCGTCTTCTGCTCAAATGAAAATGTTCCTGCAATCTGGTCCAACTTGGACTATGAGCAAAGGATTTATTAAATTGATTCTCCCCTACTCGCTCGAAGGAATTGTCTCTCAAATTGCTGCTTGTCTCAACAAAATGACAGCGGAGAGTGTCTGTGGAAGATCTACAGATCTTATCCATACGAATGTTATGGGGTTAAGTGTACTTGGAGGTGTGTGTGTGCATATACTGTATCTGTGTGCACGTACGCTTGTCTCCATGTCTGTAGTGTGTGCAATCATTCGATTAAATCCACAGCTATCACTAACGGGATTAGCTGAGTGGACAGCAGAAGTCTATCATTGCTTATTGATTTCCTCTGATTCCCATCAGCCCATCAGGGCAGGACATTCTGTGAGTGGCCCCAGTGGGAATCACTGCTACCGGCCGGGGTTAATGTATTGTAGCTAACATATCTGTGAAGGTTCAAAGCAGGCACCAATCTTTCTGTGTCAAGAAAAGTCGAATAAGTCAAAGCTATCAGGGGCAACAGATGCTTCTGTCTCTTCCTCTTTGGTGTAAAATATACTCTGACTCTATCTCAAGTGAACTACTTGGTGTCGAGTCAGATCAATTGAGTTTTAAGACAGCAGTGTTGAGCAACAGTAAACAGAAAGGGTGTTTTTTTTCTTTCATATGACCATTTTTTTTGTGTGTGTAAAACGAAACAGTGACAGTATTGGCATTTTTTCATATCCTCGTCTAGATCTTTCCTGTTTAACCCTAAAGCACGGGGTTAATTGAATGGTGAATTGCTTCGTGCTGTAGTCACGCTGAGGATTCCACAGCATTTGAAAACTTAAAAGACAAAATACAATAACCCATACAGACCAGGCACAGCTATTTGTGGTCCCCAGGTGCATTCAGCTCGATTTTTTAATTAGGCTGCATGTCACCTACAGTGTAGCCAGTGGCATACCCCAGGAATTATGGACATAGCTAAGATAACTTTATCTCTACAAAGAAGAAGTAAAAGCCAAACCTTAAAGAGTATACATATTTCCACCTGCCTCCTTCCAGCCATCTTATTTTAAAGATCCAGCATAGAAATTGCAATTCAAAGAGTTATGCAAAGATTTTCTGATGCTACATTATTATAACGTGACTCTGCATCTTACAGACCTGATGATACAGCTGGCCATGTTGGATGAGTCTGTTGTAGGTCCAATAAAGAATAGGCTGGGCTTTCTTAGCTTAGTTGTGATGACCTAATTAGCATTGTATAGTCATTTTCACAATAATATTTTGGTGGAATCTAATTATGTTCTCATGAGCATAATTAGATTCCCTGTTGAAAAGAGTGAGTCAGCCAAAAATTTTTTTTTACTAAGCAACTTCCATAACAGATCAGGGGCTTAATATAGATTTTAACTCTGAGGAGTGCCAATGTGTTTGATCAGCAAAATATAGATAAATATTTTGGCACAACATGTGTTTCTCAAAATAAGGTCACTTGTATTGTAATACACTGGAACTAATGAAAAACTCTTAATGTTCAGATGGCATTAGCAAATTAAATAAAACTTATAACTGTGCATGTTTCCTGTACCATGCGCACTATTGCACACACTGGATTTTGCACTGTGCTCTGAAAACAAGCAATACATTCTCTCTCCTCTTTAGCCCAGAGGCTAAAGCATCCATGAATTTCATTTTTTTTTCAAACTCGCTCCATTCCTGGTCCAGAGAAGGAAACTGTAGATTTTGCATTTTCCGATTAGTTTTCTTGTTTGCCCAAAAAGTTTCTTTCTTGTTTTTTTACCTACAGATCTTCTAAATTCTTTGATTCTTCTAATATATAATGTGAGATATGTGCCATAATATTTTAAAATAAGCATATATGTTACAAAAAGAATAACATTTTTCAGTTAAGCATTTCATTTGTTTCACTATTTTGAGTTAAAATGAGTTTTGATGATCTGTCCGTGATTGCAATCTATTTTTATTTACATTTTGCACAGCCTCTTTAAAGTTGTACACCTTTAAAGCTCAGTTTTTAATTACCTCCATTTTCCTCTGTCACAGATGACAGCACCACTGTCTTCTTTCCTTAGAAGTAAGAGATGGAAAAAATAAAGATGCTAACAGAGGATAATAATCTAGGGGAAGCTGACAGCAGTTCACCCTCAATGGGTTAGATGTCAAAGGCTAAAAGAGGGTCACAGAAATTAATAATAACGTTTGTGAAAAGGCGAATAAGACATGTTCAAGGTTTAAAGCTGTACCTCCGGATGCAGCTGTGACAGGACCATAAGAATTAGTCCAATTAAAAGTGGTAATTGCTTTGCTAATTTCTCCGATTAATTTCTCAGAGTATAGGAAAGAGTGGGAGCATAATTGGCAAAATGTTTTAACCCTTCGGTGTCTTAATTTCTTCCCTTACCTCCTCTTTACTGATGTCTGTGCTCTCTGCATAATAGCTCATCTGAGCTTCCCAACATTAAGTCATCACCTCTGATTTTTCTTGAGCTTCAAAAATATCAGAGCTATTTGCTTTTTTTCTGAAACTTTTTTTTCTCTGAATGTTTTTGTCACATAGCCTGTTGGTTTATAATAAATAGCAATTGAAGTCTAATACTAAGCTATATAGCTAGTGAAATTCATTTAGTCTTTATCACCATGGCAGACAATTAAAATGTGAGGCTCTTCATATTTAAAAAAAATAAAAATAAAATAAAGACCCATGAAGCTCTCACTATTCTCAATTTTCCATCTTTCAAAATAGCAAAAGAGAAACATTTATACATAATTGTGGGAATGTATTTGTGGGTGGTTGAGTGATATCTGAAAACCACAAGGAGACATACCATCACCTACTATGGTGCACTAGTGAATGTGGCAGGTCATAGCCTTGTTGCTTTTAGTCTAATACAAGACATTTCACCCTGTTTCACAGAGCTGATATAGCATCTGTTATGCATCACTAACAATGTAAGTTGTTTTTGAAAGGATTGACATCTGGGAGGCGTCATTGAAGTTGTGACACATTCATGTCACATTTGAGTAATTTTATAATAATGAGTTTTAGATATGTAAATGGTGTTCACATTTCAAAATTAGTTTTGTGAAAACTGTCGTATATGCAATCTGAAAACCAAACAATCATATATACAAAACCTGCAGTTCTTTTCCTGCAAAACACACATTATTATTCAATGTCCTCCATTACACAGAGGAAGGGGATCTGTGGCAGTGTGTGATAATTGAGACCATTGGTGGTGATAACACTTGAAGAGGTTTCCAAAGTTCCAATAAAAGAGAAGTTATGTACCTTTTGATTTTATTATATTTATATAGCACAAAATAATAACAATAGTCTAGAGCTACTTTATATTGAAAGGTAAAAACCCTGCACTATTATAGATAGAGACGCAATAAGAAAATGGTAAAAGTATTCCCTGTGAGAATCCATAAAGCAATACAGAGTCACAGGGTATCCTTAGGAGGGTTCAAGTTACACACAAGGCTAAGCAACAATTAGTATTATCATTCAAAAGACAGTTAACCTCCCAATACATGATAGAAGGTATCTACAGAATACTCACACAACACTGAGAATTGCATATTCATGCTAAATGAGGACCTTTTTTTGTTCCTAAAAGTCAAATTTCTGTGTGGCATGGATTCAAGTAGAGATAGAAAACACTGACATACTGACATAATTGGATAAAGTCATTTCTGTGTAACTCTCCTCTCTATGACGTCTTCTGTTGAATTCTGACCTGGTGACTACAGGAGGCCAGTGAAGCACATTGAACTCATTGTCATATTTATTTGAATCGATTTAAAGGAAACTTTTGTTTTGTGATGGTGTCACATCTGCTGACAGTAGCCATTAGCTTAGCAGAAATACTAGCATGGGGTTTTCACACAAAGATTGGTTCTGTTGATGGTATAATGGTGGGTCCAAGGATTGATACTGTGAATGCCATCCATTCATTTACCTTCTGCTTATCCAATTCAGGAAGACAGACAACTTAACCCTAATGTAACCCAACCTTACCCTTCTTAACCGCGTGTCTCTGGACTGTGGGTGGAAGCTGGAGTACATGCAGACTCCATAAATAGAAAGCCTCCGGGCCCAAGACCTTGGTGTGAGGCAACAGTGCTAACCACCAAACCACCCTGCTGCCCACTTTGAATGCCAAATTCAGTTACATAGCCTTGTGTTCTTTATAGGGCTCATGTTTTCCTAACCCCACTAACAGCATGCCTTTGGACTGTGGGAGGAAGCTGGCGTACACAGAGAGAGAACATGCAAACTTTTCATGTGCACATGGTGTATTTGAACTCAGGACCTTCTTGCTATGAGACTAAACTGCTAACCATCTCATCACTGAGCTGTTTTATTATTTTGTTACTTTCAATTCAGTTCATTTGTATTTATACAATGCCAAATTAGGTACAAATCTTAGATGGGCAGCCAATCCTTGTTAGCAATATCAATCAGTTGTTAGTTTTGCTCTATTAACATTTTTTTGACGGTAGAAAAGCTGTAAAAAAAATCATCAGAGTTACCCTTTAAGCATTAAAAACCTAGTGTGTTCTGCTTTCAGCTCACCACAGCCACTGAAAACTGCCTCATCATTGCCACATATTTCCAGTGCTGGAAGAACAGTAAGAATGGCTTTTTTCCCCTTATTAATCATCATGTCATTCTGTGATGACTGGACATTACTATTGCAGGGTCAGCGAGAGATGGATTTCCCTCACAATACAGTTGTGCCTGACTTGATTATAGTCCATACACGTGTCAGAAAATATTCTGGGAACAAATGAATTTCCTCTTCTGCTCTAGCTGACAAGGTGGTCAGCTCTGTAATTTGTTCCTGTCTAGCTGAAAGTGTTCAGAGTAGGCAGTCCATTGAATTCCCATCCGTCATGGTTAGTTACACGCTTGTCAGCTGCTCTCCCACTGCCCAGCAGTCTAGCCATCACCCCTGACCTGGAAGCATTATATCTAAATCACATTACATGGCCTTGTGTTCTTTAGTTCCCTTTTGAAGTCACCAGAGTGAGACATCTGTCCGGCCCTGGTTGACTTTTCTTCCCACTCAACCACCACATCTTGATTAGCTGATCTGATTTTGTGCGTGGGTGTGTGTCTGTTTTGGTGTATCTATGTTTGTGTGCGTTTTTGCAGTGTGCGCGTCTATATTTGAGTTGGCAGAGAGGGACTTGTTTGCCGGCTAAGATGATTGACGGGCTGATGGGAAGATAATATGCTGAGAACGACAACCAAAAGGACCTTGAATTCATTCATTGTGACGATAATGAATCTGAGAGAAAATCCTTGTGTTTGTTCATTAGCTATTAAGACTGGATGACACAGCCTTCCTGGCACTGTCAGCCACAGATGTCCCTCACTGAAGGATTCTGCAGCACCTGAGTCCTTCCTGGCTAATAAGGTTGTAATTAGCACAGCGACAAGAGATGCACAGCCCTGAGACAAGCTATTCAATTAAAAAAAGGAGAAAAAAATACAAGCAAGTATTTTCTGTTCATTTTTAAATCAAGGAAATTGAAGCTCCACTCGGATCCCAGATGTAGTTTTATTCCTATAAGTAACATATAGCCTCAGAGTATATGCATAACTTGCAAGTGTGGTGCAAGAGCTCAAGACAAGGCAAATTTCAATCGTAATTTCTGCACAGAATTTAATTCGGCTGAATCTGATGTTTAATCTAATGTTTGTCTAAAATTTGTAACTACACTGACGGGAAACTAGTTTCAGTTGTCTTGAGTCCTTGTAACCTTTAAGTGAATATGGGTGAGTGTACATACAGGAGCGTCCCCTTTCATGTCCTGCGTTTGAGAGTTTTGACCAAGAAGCAGAAGGAAGAAGAGAGGAAAAGTCAATTGAATTTATTTTTTTATTTTTTGCAATGTGAAAGTGAAGGTGAAGCGAGGTGGAGGTGGAAGAAAAGATCTGTGTCTCTTAACATGAGGTCGTCACCCTGACCTGCAGCTAGAAACACTGTGCCGTCGGATGGTTTTACTTGTATTCCTCTGGAAAAACTAATTAGCCTCACAGCACTTGACCCCAACCTTCTTTTCACATACAGGCTGAGCACCGTGTGTGTGTGTGTGTGTGTGTGTGTGTGTTGCTCAATGTGTTGTCACTTCATTGCATGCTTCTACATGGTAACACAAAATCATTTGTGTGATCAGTACCATTAAGCCAAACAAAACAAACACTGCAGATATGTCTGCCGCCTGAAAGATTTTGCTCACAAAGCCAAAATTTGACATTTAAAAGATCAAAGCTGAGTGCTATCAAATGCACGACAAAATGAGATGCATCACTTCAGTTTCAGCTGTAACTGAAGTATTGTGAATGGCAGACAGACGATGAACGTATAAGCAAAAAAAAAAATACTCCAGCCGCTTTCTCCATTTCATGCATCTCAACGGTATCTTCTGCAGGTGATAAATATACAACCTTTACACCAGCTAAGGTAGTATAAGCTTTAAGTGGCGTCTCGTATTGTTGAAAATATTTTCACATTTTATTCCACGAGTTGCAGCGAACAGCGTAAACCTGATATCGGCTCATTTGCAGTCTTCAGATGTTACCTTTCACTTGAGACGTCTTTGATGGTTTTTATTACGTCATCTGTTTTTTTTGTTTTTTTAACTGTATATACAGTTAAGGCCATGTGTTATTGTGAGCTGGCATTTGCTGCCCCTGAGATCCCATGGAAATGTGGTGGGTAAAAGTGAAAAGTCTGGAGAAGAAGGCCTGCTAAAGATAGGCTCAAGTTTCTGTAAAGGACATGTTAGGTGAATCCAAGGATAAGGAAATCTTTTGAGTGGGAGTCTGTTATTGAGAGAGTAGTAAGACTCAGGTTGTGTCTGGTTTGTTTGTATTTCTTCATCAAACACAAAAAGAGATATGCTTGAATAAAAGCAGTCTCCATTAGCAACTGAGAGGACCATGTGCCTTATGTCTGCATGTGACTGGATTTACATGCAATTATACAGTACTGTGAAAAAGTCTGACGCCACCCCTCATTTATTTTTATTTAGCTTCCAAGAAGCCAGAGTTGTTATTTTTAAAGTGGTCTTGATGAATAGTTTTCCAGGATTTTTCCCTACATTTTCAGTCCAGTCTTTGTTCCCGGCTTTCAGAGATATGTTTTGTGATTTTCTGTTTTTTAAATTCTAAATTTTGTGTCATTTAATTACTTGCAGCCTAATAACACATTTTCAAAATTTCTTTAGCTGAATCTGAACAATTCGACAACATAAGGTAGTATCTTTGCACTAATAAGGTGATTCCCAAAGACCTATTAGCTTAAAACTTGGCATATATCAGTAGGGTGTACAGTGTATTCTTAAAAAGATTTGAGGAAACTGGACAAGAAGAGGACAAAAGAAAAGATTACAGGCCTAAATAAAATGATATACAGCAGATGAACAATATCTGAAAGTCTCAAGAAATGGGGGAAAAAAAGTCCAGCCAGTACCTCACACAGGACCCGAGAGACTCATTTGGCCCTTCATTCGATCCATCTACTGTTAGCTGAAGCCTCATCAGAAATGGACCCAGTTTAGTAAAAGTAAACCTGAACAGAAAAACACACACTGGTATACTATCAGTCATGGATTGACCTCCCCAGAGCCCGAACCTCAACATTATTGAAGCTGTGTGGGATCATCTTTTCACAGAGCTGAACAAAAGGTAGTCAACATCCAATTAAGAGCCTTGAATGTCCTTCAAGAAGCCTGGAGAACTATTCCTGAGGACTAGGTAAAGAAAGTTTGCCTAAGAGAGTTCAAGATCTGTTGAAGGATGCAAGTGGTCATAGAAAATGTTGACATTCACTTTCATTACAACTGAACAAACTGCCTTATATACTGTGTTTTCGTGTATGTTTGCACACATTTTCATAAAATGATGCATTAATTTCCTACTTTCCCAGAAAATATACAAAACAGACAGCTCATATTTCATCATCGTAAATGAATTTACAATAATCTTTATTCCAAAAGCAACACAATCATGTGTATTTTTGTTCCATCTAATTGTCATTCATACCACATAACTGACAAGCGTATATATATATGTATATATATAATGATTGCATTGCAACTAAATTAACGACACACTTGATCTGAAAACAGAATCTTAAAACAACATTTTCAAAACAATATTAAATAAAATTTCAGCAATCAGAAATTTAATATCATGCAAGATGGAAAACTTTCTGTAAAGGAAAAGTCTGAAAAGGTGTTATTGTTCAAATATTGAGATAAGTTGTTTACAAGATAAGATATCAGATAGAAGAAAGTGTTCGTTTTCCGCGTCACTGAATTGTATTTTCATGCATTTGCAATGATGTTTGTAGAAACTGTCATTCCAATAAAACGCCACTGAATTGAAATAGTAAGCAAAAGCTGTTTTTTTCTTTTTAGTATTACAAATTCCAACCATTTTACTGTTTGTCTCTGAGCTTCCCGTAGCTTAACTCCCTATGCGTCTGTGTGGACCTTTGAGTATTTGCTCTTATTTCTTTACTCTCGATATATCTACAGATCTCTGTGTCTCTGTTATTTTAACTCAAATATGTTTTATGTACTTTGAAAGAATAATGCGACACAGCTGTGACTTTCAGGTTGGCATCAAACCTTTTCGTGGCGTCTGAATGACATATACCAGAAATTCAAAAACCCCTAGGGCACCAATCCTTTTAAGGATTGTGAGTTAGGACGACATAAACAAAAAAAATATATAAACATTTCAATGAATTAAAAAGTGTCTTAGTGATTTAAACAGAAGGAGATGTTTGCGTATTAATCTCAGTTTTTCAATTATGGACAAAAACAAAGATTTTAACAGTTGGGGGCTTGAATGTTTTATGGTGAAGAAACATATGAGACTGTATTATATTGTATTATTCAGAACAAAGTATTTTTGCATGTCTTGACAAATGTCAATATTCAATTTTAGCCTTATTGACATCAATTGCCACATTTCATAATAAAAGACAGTTAAAGAAAAAAATTTATTTATTCTTTTCTCAAACCAACTTTCACTCTTTATCTTACTTTCAGAAACAAAAATTCACAAACAGGCACACTTTGTACAAATAAACAAACACGATGGGAAATGATCTCTAAATGATAGCTGTAATCTTTCAAATAGTGACCCTGCACGATCCCCGGTTTTTCCCACACTGTTTTGTAAGCAATTAAAGTCTTTTCAAGGTCATTTACTGTATACTATGTACATAAAGAAATAAATTAGTACTAAATTTAGTTTAGTACTTCCATTCTTTTATAAGCACTTGTTATGGAAAGTGTGCAGCAGGGACTTACTCCTGGATGGCCAGCAGGGGGGACAACTCAAAAAAGCAAGTTAGGTTGTATAGATATTATGTAAATAATCTGTAAACCCTTTCTTGATTAGTGTGAATTGATAATTTTGACTCTTATTTATTCAGGCATGATGTTAATTTTGTGAATAAGAGTCTGTTTTTGAATAGAATAAACAATGAAGCAGAAATAGTCACTGACATGTAGCTACTGTATGAGTGTGTCGTACCCTCAGTTTCTAAGGGTGTTTTCACACCTGTGCTGTTTAGCTATTCAGTCCATTTAAATCAAAAACTCTGATTCATTTCCCCCTTGAAGTGATTCCTTTGTACAGACGTGAAGACCATAATCAAACTCGGGTGCAGAACAAGACAAACGCACCAAGACCTTTTGGATGAGGCGGTCTTGGTCTTTCCAAATGCACACCACAATGGTTTGCTTGATGGTGAAAAGGTTATCCGAGTTCTATCCAACCCAGCTACCAGCTGCATAGCTCAAGTTTGAGCTAAATACCTCCCTGTAGCCATGTATGCGTTGAATTGTGAGTACCACAGATGTGCAGAGTTCACAAACTATCGCAACAAGCCATAAAATGTTAATTGTCCATGTTATTAATTAGTCTTGGACATGGCAACTTCTTCCTGTGTTTACTTTTGTCGTGCTTGGCGCACGACAAAATTCAATTCAATTTTATTTATTAAGCAGCAATTCACAATAACAGTTGCTTTAAGACACTTTTATATTTTAAGGTAAAGAACCTACAGTAATACAAACAAAACAACCAAAAATGAGATGACACCTTGCGAGCAAAAGCTTGGCGACAGTGGGAATGAAAAACTCCAATTTTACAGGAAGAAACCTCCAGCAGAACCAGATTCAGAGATAAAGAAATTTACAAAGTCAAAGACTGATCCAACCTACAATACATAAATTATAGGTGTGAAAATGTCCCGAGCCAGATCCTCCACTCCGTAGTAACATCTGGATTCATAAAACCAAGATGGTGACAGTCACAATGCTGTCACGTGTCTACAGCCATTGTTTATATACAGTCTGTTAACTAAGGGCTGCTCATTTGCACTCTTACTTAAAAATTTCAACAAACGGAAAATAACAGCGCTTATGCAGGTACAGTAATAAAAACTTTTATTAAATGTTATTTGAACAAGTGTCATTAAAATTTCTCTCCTCTTTCTATTTGATACATGACACACTAATGTAAAATTCAAAGGTATTAAAATGTTACTTGGCTGAATCCAAACTAGACTGTTTGTAGACTGAATGTTTTGTGAGACAATGAATTCTTCCACCTAGATGTCCTCACGCTACCAGACCAAACAAAAAATATATACATATATTGATTCCTATGCTTAATCTTATTAGATTCTTAATAACCTGCTGATTGGTTTACTGATATTAACACTGTTTACGTCTCTGTTTTTATGTGTGCGATCGAATGGAATTCATGCGTCAACCAAAAATAAAGAAAGAAAGCGTGTCCTTATACCCACATTCACTAGTAACACGAATGCACACACCACTTCTAGCTTCTTCTATTGTGGTGCTCTGAGTCCAAGGCCATGTGCCATTCAGGCTGGGCTCTCACGACTTTCATCAAAATCTCTGTCGCCTTCAATTAGTATTTAACTCATGAGAATCAGTCAGTGTTTCCTTGTTCACCAAAATAACTGGGAATTCAATTTCTCCCTGCCACTCTCTCACAATAGTCAGTGGACTGGGTTAAAGACAACCTCAAAATGATACAGAGTCCTTGCAATCATCTGCTCCTCCAGTCTTCCTCTGTCCTCCAGTGTTTTGTGGGGTTTTTTTTGTCTTTCCCGTGCTCTCCGTTTCTGCTCATTCATGTCTTCATTGGGCTGTTGAAGCAGATCTTACAAATTCAATTTCAGAATCTTCAACAATGTTACAGACTGTCTCCCTCTCTCTCTCTCTCTTTTTTTTTTGTCATTTTAAACATGAAAAAGTACGCCTGAAAATGAGCAGCAGGAAGAACAGAAGAACCTGCATCAGTGATTCAGTGAGAACCTTGCTGACAGATTTTGTCATGGACTCGACAAATATGCAACGTTAACCCATGTTTTAGAGAATTATAAACAAATTAACTAGCAATGCTGAAAGTCAATCATAGATTATTAATATGCTCACAGATTACATTTTTTAATAGGACATTTTACAGCCAAATACCAAACTCTCTAGTTTGAGCCTGTTATGTACAAACTAAATATTTTGGGGTTGCAGAAAGACTTTTTAAGATTTCCCTTTAAGCACTGGGAAAAATTCTCTCTCTTTATAAGCCAAATGCAGATTAAAAAACATTGACTATATAAAATTAGATTTAGCTTATTCCTCTTTTACTACTCCTTAAAATTTCTGTCTATAAATTTTCCATTTTGGAGTCATTTTTAGCTAGCGTCTCAAAAATAAGTTCATAACTTTATTTTTCAAATATGTAGAAAAAACAACTCCTGCAGGCAGCAGAACATACTCTGTGCATACTTGTGACTTTGTTGTATGGCGATTCGTATTCTGATTTTACATTTATTTTTTTGTGTGTTTATATTTCAGCATTACTGATGAGTTGACGGTAGAGACAGGAAGTACAAGGAGAAAATGTGTAACAAAGGAGCATTTCAATGGTCGCCACATATATACTGTTACCTCTGTGCCCTGCGATTTGTCAGAGTCTAAGCATCATGTTCTCAGCCAAATCGAAGGATTTTTTTTCAATTCCCCAACATCACATTGTGCAGAACAGCACACAATAAAAGAACTATAAGCAGCAAAGGCAGCCATGAACCTGCTGGGCTGTGGACGTGTTGTGCTGCTGTTTATTTCATCACAAAATGAAGAACAACTTTGAATAAAACTTACTATGCAGTAATAATGTGATATACTTTTGTCAAGGTTGCAGTATGATATTGTTTCAAATCATTTGGAATATATGAAAATACACTTAGCAATCTCAAAGCTTGCTGCATCTAGTGGAAACATTTATATTCCTGTTATGTTTTCTGTCATTCATTACAACCTGCTAATAGCTTCCTGTGTAAAACAATAGATTCTGTCATGTTTAGGTTGCTGTGATAGATCATACTACAAATACATGTTTTCACAGTGTTGAACTTACAGGGATTTTTTTGTTCTACAGCTAAATATCTGTCTGCTCCATCCTCATCAGCCCCACATATGTGCACATATGTGACATCAGAAAATATCACAAGTTTTATCTTCATAATGTGCTTTTCTGTTTAATATAATGTAAAAAAAAAAAAAAAAAAAAACTTACATTTA
>VURO01011795.1:7233-21504 GCA_015108175.1 Pelvicachromis taeniatus
CTGTAAAGACTATCTATCTATCTATCTATCTATCTATCTATCTATCTATCTATCTATCTATCTATCTATCTATCTATCTATCTATCCCAAATAAACGTTTAAGCTGACAAACTGTCTGAAACAGTTTTTTGCTGCACTGTGTGCATGGGTCTCTCGGGTCGGCACGAAGATTCGTCAAAAGAGAAAAGCCAGTGCCCTCTACAGGACGCCACTGATGGTGCCTGAGCGCACGCTCACAAACACGTCTCTCACTTTGTAAAACTACGGTTTTACAAACAGTACTTACCAGTGTTAGCAAATACATACTTCGTGATTTATCTCGCAAAATCAGTGCAATTCCTTTTTATTTCGGAAGCAGGAGTAAAATATGAAAGGAGAAAGTATTTCGTGGTTTTTGTGTCACCTCAAGAAACGGTCAGACCGGACGTGTGATGTTCATGTGATGATGCCCTTTTAAATCTATGATTTAATGCTTTATTTATTTATTTTAAAGAGGACTCCAGCTGTAGTACTGTAGAAAGAAGTCGCAGACAATGACCTACACTGTGGTGGCGTAGCTCACCATTAACCAGGCCCTGTAGAGGGCGATCTTGTTGTGTGGACAATCAAAATTGGGGTCAGCTGTTTTCCACTCAGCATGTATCAAGTATTATATAGAATTTCAGTTTCTTACAGCATAATTTATCTTACAGCATAATTTAAGCACATCAGTATGTTAAATAAAACCGTGAACTCAATTAAACATCCGCAATTACTTGAAAGGAAAGCATTACTTTGAATCTTAAAAACACTTTATGAATATTTTTATGACAGTCGCAGCTTTTATTTACTAAATGCATCTCTTATGAAAGGAAAAAATGCAGTTTTGGAAACTAAATTGGCTGCACTTTGAACTCATTAAGAAATGTGTAAATTGTTTTTACAGACACATTCAAATGAACTTTACATCCAGATTCTTTTCTTCCTTTCTGTGATTTAATGGTAAATTAATTTATATAATAGCTAATGTAAGGATGAATAAAATTAAAATGCGTGTGATTAAAAGAAACGCTAAAGTTTATGCATTGATACAAATTCCTATAAAAATATAGCTCAATATTCAAATTGAGAAAACAAAACTGTAGCCGTACCCTCGATCAATTTACGAATAAAATACTGTGGAAAAGTCTTGAGCTGCCACACATTTTAAAGTATTTTGCTTCCAAGGACACAGACTGTAATTTTTCAAGTGGTCTTAATTGAATAGTTCTCCAGGCTTTCTGAAGGTCTTTCAAAGTTTCTCTTTGGTGCTTTTTCAATCATTTTCAGCCCAGTCCTTCAATCTGACCTATGAATCATTCAAGGGGGAAAAGGAATCTAGCTCAAAGGCTGAACCATTGTTGTTTCTATACAATTTGGAGGAAAATGTAAAAAAAGCAAAACATAACAAACAAACAAAAAAACCCTACAATATTAAATTGTATCTTTGGGCATTTTTTACTGTCACCCGGTTGCAAAAACACATCATTTGTTTCCCTTACTTTGGCAAAATGCCAAAGATAACACAGTTCGACGGGTGTAAAATCAATCCAAAAAGTCAAAAAACTTGGCAAATCTCAACACCGTGTGTCCTTTAGAAAATTTGAGAAACCTGGACAAGTGGAGGGAAGAAGAAGAAACGTTAGGCCTAAAAAGCTATCTGCAACAGATGAACAGTATCTGATCCTTAAAAAATAGGAAAAATCATGCAAAGACCTGACACAGGACCTGAGAGATGGATGTGGAAAAGCATTCAAATCATTAACAATATACAGTAAAAGCATACCAGAGCCCAGACATTAACATTATTGAAGCAGTGTGGCATGATCTTGAGAGAAAACAGAACAAAAGGCAGCCTGCAGCCAAAGAAGAGCTTTGAATGTCCTTCAAGAAGCCTGGAGCACTATTCCTGAAGACTACTTAAAGCAGGGGTGTCCAGACTGTTTTTAATAAAACAAGAATTGTCATTACAGTGATATAATAATATGTTTTAAGGTAGGAGCAAGGTGCCATATAAAGTTCCAGGCCTGGACTTTTGCCATTCTTCACTTAAGAAATTACAAGAAAGCTTGCCTAATTCAATGTTCTGTAGACAGACAAGACAAAAACTGAGCTTTCTGGCAAAAATGCACAATGCTATAATTAGAGTAGAAAAGATACTGCGCACCAGCACTTAAACCCAACCTCAACGGTGAAGCATGGCGGTGGAGGAGGCATCATATGGTGCAGAAAACCTGAACGCACTGTAATCTGAGGAATTTCACTGGGGAATGTTACGGCACAAGTCTGTGATTAGTCCAGTACAGATAAGGAGAGGCAGGGTTATGCAATGAGACCATGACATGTACACAAACAGCAACAAGATAACATTTTTAAAGAGATGAACAATGTGTTTTTAGAAGTCAGGGGTAGGGTGGGATAGGCTTTCATTTTGTTGCAACCGTGAATCAGCAGAAGAAAATGAATGGATGGGGAAAAGTTGTATATAATGGAAGTTGTGTTTCAGTACAGAGACAGCTGTTAGAACTGATTTTAGACTCAGACGTAACATTTGCTTTGTCACCAGTGATTCCCTGATTGACCAGACTGTTATGATGGAGGACCATTTCGTGATTTCTCTTTGGGATCAATGCAGTGTCGTCAACAAAACTCTCCACACGGTCAATCATTGATCAGACGCTTCACATTACAAATAGTCCTTGTCCTATTTTACAGTACAGATGACAAAATGCACATGTAGAGTACAGAAAATTGCAAATACATAGTTTCAGCAGTCACAATTGAAATAATTTAAAATAGTAGAGTTATTATAGTTTTTATTTTCTAATATTTTTTTCTGTCATTTTGATTCATTTTGACTTTTTGTTTTAAATTCAATTTAGTTTGTATTTTTATGAAAGTACTTAGTTTCAGTGTTAGTTTTTTATTATTATTATTTTAATACATTCATTTTATTATTGCATGAAGAGTATTTGTCAGAATAAAATCAGTATAGGTATTACAATAAAATCACAGAACGTCTCGAAAGCAGTTGACTCACAGTGTTGTAGACATCCAAATAGTTTTAGTTTAGTTTAGTTTTTTTCCAAAAGTCTACTTTTTATTTAACGTTTTAACTAAAACGTTTTTTCACATTACATATTTGTTTCTTTATTAGTTTAGTTAACTATATGATGAATAGTTGCATAAACAGTCTGTTTGTGAGTGGCAGAAGCCACAACAGACACGGCATAGAGATTTTAGGAAGGCTAACCCAGCAGTGTTACAAGCCTTGGCAAGAAAATGATTGAGGTGGCAGGTATAGTGCCAGGTTTAAACATCACTGTTTCTTCTAAGAAATCCTTTTTGTTTCTTTAGAGCGTAAAAGTGGTGCAGTCTCTCCTGAGCATCTCCTAGATCCGAAACCTTTAACAAAACATAAAATGTAATAAATCTTATGTTTTTATATTGACAACGAAGCTGTGTTGTTGGAGTTGAAGGAATCATTTATACAGTGCTGTAATTGTACTTGGAAAGGGTTCCAAGATGTTTGCCTTTCTCTCCCTCTAGCTGTAATGATCGTGATGAAAGTTTTACGATCCTGCCCCACTTTAGGCTAACAAGGATTCTGATTCCTTGGCAAAGTAAATGACTCATGTTCTCAGCCACGTTAACATCTGCGCTGGATTTTAGAGTAAAATGAGCGTGTGGATTACATCAGAAGCCATCTCAATCTTAACTGCTTGAATGCATTGCCTTCAAACTTGTTATTATCACCATAGCAACAGGCAATCCCCTTCCCGTAGGTGGTCTTGTCATTGTTAGTGATGAGGTCCAAAATGGTAGTGCCACCTGCATGTCTGAGGAGTTTGTCTCAGTCTCCTCTTCATTTTACCAAGGAACATTTTCTTATAGTGAAAAAAGTAAGAAAACGATGTCACTTACGAAAGAAGGCACACACACACACACACACCTAACTGCAAATGATAATGTTTGGGTAGTCTGGGAAATTAAATTAACTGAGTGGTATAACAGAATGTAAAATTAGGTTGTGTTGAATTCCTATTTTATCTTCAGAACTGCTTTAATTCTTCATGGCATAGATTCAACAAGGTGCTGGAAACATTTTCATAGATTTTGGTCCATATTGATGTGATACATCATCACACATGATAGTTGCTGCAGACTGGTCGCCTGCATCTTCATGATGTGAATCTTCAACATCCCAAAGCTGCTCTGTTGGACTGAGATCTGGTAATGAAAACCGTTTGAGATGATTTAAGCTTTGCAACGTGGTGTGTTATCCTTCTGGAAGCAGCAATACCCCGGTCAGCTGTGTATTAAACAATGCTCAGTTGGTACTAACAAGGCCCAAAGTGAGGCACGAAAATGTGCCGCCACAGTCTGAATGGTTGATAACAGGCAGGATGGATTGTTTGTTTATTTTTTGATTGTATTGTCCAAATGTTGCTGCAGAAATCAAGACTTATCAGCCCGAAGCTTTCTGGCAACTCTCCTCTGAACTCTGACAGCAACAAGGCAGAGAACTGTGACTCACAGGATATTTTCTCTTTTTTGGACTGCTCTCTGTAAACCCTAGAGATGGTTCTATCCCAATAGAATCTCAGTTTCTGAAGTACTCAGATCAGCCAGTCTGGCACCAACAACCAAGTTAATGAACTATTAGATCATCTTTCTTCCCCAGTCTGATGCTGCTGCCACAAGCTGATTATATATTTGGTTGAACTGGTGTACCTAAAAAAAAGTGGCCTGTGTGAACCTACTCCTCTGTCAAGTAATGAGGGCACATTATCTTTCAGGGCCCATCAGATATTTATTTTAGCCAAGAATCTTTGAAATACTGCACATTATATAGTGTAATGATGAGTAAAGTGAGTATTAATAAACCTTGGCAGACGTAAATGCAGCAATATTTAGGTAAACTTCAAATTTAAGGCTAAACCCAGAGGGTAGGAAGTGTGTTAAGCTCAACTAATTGGAACAAAATAAAAAAATCAAAGCTTAAATAAAGAATAGTCTGGAGTATGTTTGTAAATAATAATAGTAATTAACTTGAGTGGTATATTAGTAAAGTGAATGCAATAGAAATAAGTCAAAATAAAGTTAGAAATTATTAAAATATATAACTAATTTTAAAAAAGGGGAAAAAAGCAAGCTTAAATTGAATTGTTAAACCCTTGAAATTGGTCTCTAGATGTAAATCGAACAGTAGCTCCAAGTACTGGAGTCATTGTTTCAATAATAGTCCAGTAGTTATGGAAAAATGGCTCAGACTCTTTACTGACTAGTGATAGAATGCAAACAGAATTTAATTGCTAAACTAGATAGCTGAAAATGATTCACATCCGAACTCATTTTAACATGGGAGGTGTCCTCGATGAAGGGGAAAACCAGGTAATTAACATTCACTCCTGGAAGGACGTCAGGCTCACAGTATAAAAACAGTAAAAACACCCAAACCTAAACCAGATCAGTGTACAAACTGTTCAAGCCACCGTGGATTGGTGTGAAATCCAAATTACAGCATAGTCTGCAATTATATCGACATTATAGGGCCTTTTCAGTAATCAGTACAGCTCCAGTCACTTTAAACAAAGTAAAATAGGTTTTACTTGGCTTTACTGAAGTTAGCAAATATCCGGCAGTGATTGAAGGTCGTTGCTAAGCAACGGAACGCTAAAACGCCGTACTATGCAGCGCGCTTAGAAAAGCACATAAAGCGAAGCTATCACTATCCCTGCGCGAATTTAATGGATAACGTATAAGTTATAACTGCTGCAAGTAAGTAGATTTTGTCGAACGTAGTGCGGAGCTAAAGCATGCCATCTTGGCAGAGTAGTCATGAACGAGGAGAAGAATATTCCGTCTTTTCTTGAGGACGACAGAGTTAAGGTTGTCGAGGAAAAAGTTTGCGGGCTACTGCGAGTGCCCAGCCAGACATGGCAAAGAAATGCTGTCAGTGAAGAGTTTCAAACCCCTCTGAAGAATTTCTTTGAAAAGCAGTCGCTTATATTTTTCTCTTCCTCTAAAAAGGGCCGTCTGGTTGCTTCTAATGAGGTATGTCTGTTACAGATGTTGCAGTCTGCTGCGTGTGTTCTTACAGCAGACATTTTGACGTGTCATAGCAGGAAACTCGCAGGTATAATGATGGCAATTTTCACTTAGGGGAGATTCTTCCTTTTATGTATGTTGGTTCACTGTTACTGGGGCACTTCATCATTAAAATGATTGATTTCTCCTGCAATTTTCCTACTACACAGGTAAAATGTCTGCTTTGAAAATGTAGTGCCAAAGCACATTCAGTATAATACTGGCTTAGAATCTTTATTATGGACTCATTAACTAGCAAAGATCTTTTAAAATGAAATGATAAATTGATTTATCATGCCATATTTAAAAGTTTTGCAAAATCTTGCATTATTTCAAACGCAGGTCCCACCAGATGCTAAAAATGAACAAATCTATATTCTGAAGAAGAGAGTTGTTCCAGTCACCTCTGAAAACTGCAGGGAACTGCTGCTCTTTGGCCTTTTGACTCCACCAGCACTCTTGTGGCTGTCATGTGCGGTTAAGCAGGTGACTGTGCCACCCAATTTCATACACATAAGCCATAAGAAAGCTTTTCTTTAGATTTTTAACCTGCCTGTATGGGTTCTGGGTGAATTGGTTATGTTTTCGTCCTTTCAAGATATGTGTTCCACTGCTGTCTGACAAAAAAAACCATCAGACGTGGCCAGTTCTGATATCTGAAGACATCCTTCGACATGTGGAAATCATGTGCGGTCAGACCTCAGTTGTGGAGGGTCAGGTTATGGGGAAAACTGTCCTTCCTATTCCAATAGCAGCTGACTGGATGGAAAATTCACACGGCATCTTTGAAAAGTAAGAAACCATGCGTACAGTGTAATCTTTGGTACTATATGTTTCAAGTAAAGCGCTCACCTTCTATTTTCTCCTTCAGGCATGAAAACTATGACAGGGCAGTAGCCAATGCCATAGAGACCCAGGTCATCAACTGGACAAATCTGATCCAGAAAATTTTAAAGGAGGATTCATCAAACATACTAATGACAGGCTGTAATCCAGGGCCCAGTGCAGAACTGAAGTTTTGGGCATCCAGGAAGAACAACATAGAGAGCATTTATTATCAGGTATACTTCCTAACCACATTGGTGTTCAGCAAAACAATACAATACAATACAATACAATTTTATTTATATAGCACATTTAAAACCAAGTGTATACCAAAGTGCTTCACAATACTACAAATAAGTACAAAAACTTAAAAAAAAAAAAAAGTTATTAGTACTAATACTAACAGATGGGAAGCACTGATTAATCCAGAGGTATGGGCTAAATAAATACATATCGGGACACGGATAAAAGACAGAGTCAATTCATAAATATAAAATAATATCTAAAAATCAGTAATAAAATAAGGTAAAAAGTCTAGATGGAGTAAAACGGTTAAAAAGTAAAAAGGTTAAAATAAAAGCTATGTGGGCACTAGCTAGTGGAGAATGCCAAATTAAATAAGTATGTTTTCAACCGTGTCTTGAAGGATTGAATAGAGTCTGAGGCACGAATAGTAACAGGAAGACTATTCCAGAGATTTGGTGCAGCTGAGACAAAAGCACGATCGCCCCTGGTCTTCAGGCGGGACCTAGGTTGGACCAAGAGTAACTGGCCCGATGATCTTAAGGCTCGACTAGGAGTATACAAGGTAAGGAGGAAGATAGCTAGGTGCAATGTTATTTATAATTTTAAAAGTTTCTATAAAGAAATGGATACGCGAGTTTGGTGTGGAAGAACTTTACTGGCCTGCACAGAGTCCTGAGACTACAAGCCAGGCTTTCTCATCCAACGTCGTGTCTGACCTCACAAATGCGCTTCTGGATGAATGGTCAACACGTTCTGTAAGCCCCCCCCCCTTCCCAAAACCTTGTGGAAAGTCTTCCCTGAAAAGTGGGAAGCTGTTATTGCAGGAAAGGATGGGCCGAGTTAAGAATGCTATGTCATTCAAGTTTGTATGCGTGACTACTTTTTGGCAATATAGTGTTCTTTCCAGTGAGAGTAGTTAAGGACAAGTTATGGAAAGGTGTGCATGCATTATTGTGCCATCTCATAAATATGTTATTTATTTGAAACACTCAACAATCAAGCTTAAGATGTGACTTTTATTGTCACAAAAAGTAAATAAGAGGTATGTCTGTACCTTTGAGTGGCGCTTCTACTGATACGATACTTATTTTGAATTATATTTTTGTAAATAGGAGCATTGCAGAATGTGAAAGTGACAAGCTATATAACAGTCCTACAAATGTGAACTATTTTCATTTGTTTTTCTCAAGCTTCCTGCAAATGAACTGTGTCTGTGTTTGTCAAAAGGCCAGCAGACCCTGAGTGAGGAAGTCAGTGAGAGGGCCTGCAGTCGAATGCTGAAACTGGAGAAAGAGAACAAACATCTCCTGAAGACCATAGAGGAGCTCAGAGCTTCTGTTAATAACATCGCACAAACCAAACATAGCCACCAGGCGATGTGTAGTAACAACTATACCTCATCAACAGACGAGTCCTCAGTGTTGCAGACCTCCTGCTCAAATGCTAAAAATCACTCTAATGGAGTCTCCCTCAGTGTTGTAACAGAGTCAATGCTAAATGGGGATTTAAGCTGTCATCAGCAGCTAGACACAGATGAGGTGGAGCAAGTCCAGAGTGTGAACCACCTCACAGATAATCCAGACGGTAATATCCAGGAGAAAGGACAGCTAGAGGATGGAGACAGTGGAGACCATTTCAAAGAAAGGATGTCTGATTTGGAAGTCTTAGAAAACAGTCACAATAGGCGCCATTGTTTTGTTAGGTCACATGATTACTCGCCTGGCTCAAAGAACGGCAGTCCTCGCCATGAAAGCATCTTCACAGGTCTGCCAACACGCTCCTCTTATGCCAGCAAGCACACACAGCGGCTAGAGGCCAAGTGCAGGGCCCTGGACACAATAAATCAGCATCTACAAACTTCACTTGACAACACTGGTAGGTCCCATAGAAAATAAATAATATTCTTGTATTTTTACACCAAGAAATTTCCAAATTAGTTTATTTCTTCTATTATTCTCCATCTTCAAGACCGAAAGGTTCAGCGCCTAGAGGCCGAGGTTGAGGAGCTGGAAGCGGAGAATCAGAGCCTGCAGGCCTCCTTAGAGGAACTTCGCATCTCTGCAAGACGCCTGGAGCAGTTAGAAACAGAGAAGCAGACCCTGGAGCATGAAACAACCGCCCTGGAGAGAGACAAGAGGCAGCTAGAGAAAGAGAATCGACGACTCCGGCAGCAGGTGGACAATCTTTTCCTTTTTTCTTTAGATAAGAGATGTTAGTTTTCTAGCATTAGACTGTTCTACTTTCCTCTATTTCAGGCTGAAATCCAAGAAGCCAAATTAGACAGCAGTAATGTCTGTATGGCTAGCTTGGAAAGGGAGATGCGTTTTCTTGTAAAGGAAGTGGAGGGATTAAGGGAAACTGCTGAGAGGGTCAAAGGCCTGGAGAGAGACAACAGAGAACTGACCAAGCAGGCTGCTATCGACCAGAGAACGCTGGCAACTCTCAGAGAAGTGAGGACTGACTGGATGCATAACATGACCTACAGTGTTTAATACGTTTATTAGACCATCACCCAAACTAAGGTTTATGCCAAAACTGCCCTAACAGTACTGGTAATTACTAAAATGATTTTATTTTGTGTTTCTATAATCATTAACACACCAGACGAACAAGCTAAATACTAAAATATAATTATTGTTGTTATTCATGAGTGTTCAAATTTACAGTTTTACAAAAAGCTGAAAAAATATTAAAGAACATTATTATTTTTTGATTAAGATGCTAAATTATAATTGTTTACTTGCAGAAAAAAATTGTCTACTTTGCTGGTTCAAATTTGGGTATAAACACACAAATTCATTTTGTTATTTACCTAATAAATAACAATATCATTTTTAGTCTTCCACAACCTTTTGACAGAATTCTAAAATATTTGTATTTTCTTTGTTTTTTTATGACAGGTTTTCCAATAAATGTGTTAAGCACCTTAACTTTCAGTGGCAGTGTTCGTATAACTATTTCAGCACTATCAACTAAATAACTTGTCATCCCTTAAGCAATACTTTTATTTTAAATGTATTGTCTGTCTTTAGGAGCTAGTTAGTGAGAAGCTGAGAACCCAACAGAGAGACAATGAACTAGAGAGGCTTTCCCATGAGCTGGAAATGAAGGTCCTGAACCAGGAGAGTACACAGCAGGCTGTACAAGAGAGACCAGATAACAGGTATGTGCATACTCTTTGGAGCTTTCTGTTCCCATCTCGTAACTATTTAAGAGAATGCTATAACACATGCAAAGTTTCATAATGCAAAATAATTTCCTATACGCAGCAGGTTCAAAATGCTTGAGTCTGAGCTGGAGACATCTCTGAAAAAGTCTCTGAAGATAAAAGACGACAAGTTGGCTTCTTTGGAGGCACGTCTGCAGGAATCCTCCTCTCTGAATAAGCAGCTACGCCAGGAACTAAAGAGTGTAAGGAATAGAATTAAGCTCTCCAGACCTGCTAGTTTCTCTAGAGCCATGTGAATGACTGTCTTTCGTCACACAGGTGAAGCTGAGCTATGAAGCCCTGCAACAGAGGCAGGAGGAGGAGAGGACAACATCAAGTTCCACACCTCCAAGAGAAACTGGCAAAGCCATGAGTGAATGGCTACGTGAAAGTCAGGAGGCTACCAAAGAACTGCTGAAGCTAAAGGACCGTCTCATTGAAGTCGAGAGAAATGTAAGTGGCACGTTAAGGGGCTCAGGGGGTAGCGCAGGTCATCTACCAGCTGGAAGGTCAGTGGATACATTGTTATTCCAAGTATCATTGGGCAAGATGCATCTTCATCGGTAGGTGCATGCGTGTGTGTGAGAGAGAGAATGGGTGAATGAGCCGCGTAGTAAAAAGTGCTTTGAGTGCTCACTTAAAATAGAAAAGTGCTAAATAAATAGCACTCCATTTACATTTCTGTAAACACATAGAGAGGAACATAGAACATATAAAGCTGTACAATATTAAATGATATCATCGGTTCTTGTACGCAGAGCTTCCCTTTTTTTAATAATGGCACACAAATTATCCTAAAGCTAAATACCATGCTACAGTTTGTCCTAATATCTTTCTGCTCTCTTATGCAGAATGCGACACTGGAAGCAGAACGCCAGGCTTTACAAGCCCAGCTGAAACAGCTGGAAAGTCAGTCGGACAGCCAGCAGGCTCAGATCCTTGCCCTGCAGCGGCAGGCTGCCTCACTGCAGGAGAACAACACAGCATTGCAGACACACAATGCTACCCTGCAGGTGTCATTACAATACACACTAGTCTCTGTAACAGAATTCACATAAAAGCTTCTGTGATATCCTGTGGTAAGCTTCTGCTCTCGTCAACCGCATACGCAAACTATTTATGTTACATTAATTCCTTGGTCTTTTTCTCCAGGTGGAGAAGTCAACAGTGAATTCACAGAGTGCCTCCCTTATGGCCCAAAACACTCAGCTGCAGCAACAGCAGTCTAAGGCAGAAAGTGAACGGGACAGTGCTATACATGAACGTGAAGAGCTGCGTGGTGCTCAAGAGCAGCTGTTACGAGATCATGAGCGCCTGGCAGTTCTGCATGAGCGACAAGCCATGGAGTGTGAGACCCTGATGGGCAAACACGGCTGTCTGAAAAATGCACACCGCACACTGGAGCTGGAGCATCGCACTCTTCAAGACAGGTAGGTCACAAGAAAGCTGCAGACGATGGTAAAAGTTTGTATACAAGTTCATTTAAACCACTTGTCTTCAGGATCATTCATATCTTTAATCTGAGCACTGGCAGCTAACCTAAACCCAAACCGTATTGGGGAAATATTTAGATACAACAGCCTGTTGCAGCAACGTAGCAAATTAGAAGACTTGGAAAAAGCCCTCAAGGAGGAGCAGATGAGGATGGCTTTGGAGAAAGAACAGCACAGGACAACCACTGCAGAGTGCTGCAGGCTCCGTGATGAAAAAGACTGGTGAGAAAGCGCATGCACACAAACGTACACACACACATACACTCCAGAGCATGTATATATATATTGCGGACGTATCTACAAAGGAAATTTTTCTCATGGTGCATATATTTTGAAGGCTGAACCAGACATACCGCCAGCTTCTTAACGATAACGAGGCGTTGACATCGGACCACAAGCAGCTCAAGAGCCAGCTGAATGAGGCCAAGCTGGAGCACACGTGGCTAGAAGCAGACTTTTCGAAGCTCAAAAAGGACTATCAGCAGCTCGACATCACGTGCACAAAACTCACAAATCAGTGTGAGGTATGCTTTTAAATCCTGTGAACAATCTGATGGCTGCATTAAAAAAAAAAAAAAAAACTTTCTACCATTTTTTTTCAAATGCTTAACCAATTCAGAATTCCAAGGGGAATCAAACCTATTTTCACAATTGCATATCAGTGCGTGCTTTTGATAGATGTTTATTTATAAGCATGCATGTGCATCTGACGCTTAGCTGCTAAGCCAGTTGAAGGGCAACCTGGAGGAAGAGAATCGCCACCTGCTCACACAGATTGAGACCCTGATGCTACAGAACCGGACTTTGTTGGAGCAGACTATGGAGAGCAAAGATCTCTTTCATGTTGAAGAACGACAGTATATGTAAGTGCACGGGGCAATGGTAAATTTACTGTGATCAAATCTCCATGCTACAGTATTTTGCAAATGGACTGAACGATGTTTGGTACCTGCAGACAACAAAACATATCACTAACTAGGATATCAAAAATGCTACTTTGGTGAGACCAAAATTCGAGTCATGCTTAAACCTATATTCTCTCTCTTTTCAGTGACAAGCTGAATCATTTGAGGAGGCAGAAAGAGAAGCTGGAGGAAAAGATAATGGACCAATATAAGTTTTATGAGCCCTCGCCTCCTCGCAGGTAAGGGGACACCTTTAGTTTCACATTTTAGAACATTTTACATAAATTCCAGTTTATATATATGGTTATTTGATCAATCAAAGCAATTTCATAGCATGGAATATCATTAACCCTTTCATGCATGAATTATGACAACCTCAAGCAGGATTTTTTTCTTAAGTATTTATATTCATCTTTAGGCATGAAAAAAAGATTTTTGAACTACATTTTTTTAAAGATTTACTTTTCAGAGAGTTTTTTTACACGTCCTTTAGGTGGATAACATCCGTTTTGACTTATTTGAATTTGGTATGGAGTGACACATCAGTGTCCAATGTAGTGGTTCATCAACACTGACACAAATACAAGAATACAGCCTTTGAATAGCAGTCGTGACCAGTATGCATGAAAGGGTTCATTTGTATGTAGTCATATTTCTGGCATGTGGCATGCGATGCATAAGGAATGAATAAAGCAGAGAGTAATAGAAATGTTCAGTGCATCGTGGCAAGTCCCTTAGCAGCCTGAGCCTGTAGCAGCATAACACAGGCTAGCTTCAGGCTCACCTAATCCAGCCTTTACTTATACTAATTAGAGGATCCTCATACCTGAAGGTGGAACCGCAAGTAAGCCTGCATACTAAGTGTGAAGGTCTCTAGCGAGATAGGTCTTTAAGATATTCCTGAATGAACTTCACGTATTGATTGATTAATCTGATCACAAGAATTTCAAGCTTAATTTGATGGGTAAATGGTGATGCTTAATCACCCAGTGTATTTTCTGTGCAGACCAACCTCTGTGTTATGTCCGTAGAGTATTTTATTTCCCTTGAATTATCTGCTCTTCCACAGACGTGGGAACTGGATTACTACGAAGCTGATGAAGCTGATGAAATCCAATAGCCGTGAGCATGGGCCTGAACGCCCACCCACACCCACACACTCAGGCGTTCCTGAGCCTCAGCTCTCCTGTCACGACAACAGTTCTTTCATCAGCTCAGATGGCTCTGGAGGCTCAGCCTCCACATCAGCATGTGATGTCATCTCACCCCACCGTAACAGCAGTGAGTACTTCCTCCTTACATTCAAAAGATCATCATCAGAGCTGAAAAATGCAGATCATACAGGTGTGTTCAATTCACAGCCACTGTACAGAAACGCATGAGTGAAGTGATGGCCAAAGCAGGTTCATCTACTTCTGTGATGGAGGCTCATCTTTCCAGAATTTGACAAAAAAGCCTTAAGATTTTTTATCAGATAAATAGAAAA
>VURO01011795.1:21524-32285 GCA_015108175.1 Pelvicachromis taeniatus
ATTTATATGTACACTTTGTTAAATTGCAGATATACAGCATTTATTTAAAGTCTCCTTTACAAAGCCTTTGAACCAGTTTTCAATATTAAGTAAAGAAGTTAAAGTAAATACTGCTTGAATGTGCATGGCTGCAGGAATAATTAGAATATTCTTAATTGTGTTGGTAACTATGCAGCTACCAATGGCAGTGTGTGAAGAAACTCAGAAGGAAAACTTACAGACACACACTTAGTATATTAAAAATCAGAGTATTTGTGTGTGTGTGTCATGTTCAAAGCATCATTCTTCCCAATGCATGAGGTGTGTCAAGTTTCTTGAGCAATCCTCAGTATTTCTCCCCTTTGTCTTTCTCTTGTCTTTATATTTTCATTCACTCCTCCCAACACCCATGCCTCTCTTCTGCCCTCTCTTTTTTTCCCCCTTACTCCCTGCTGACACCCACACCCTCCCTTCTATCTGTTCTGCGCATCTCCCATGTGGTCACACTTAAAAAGCCACTCTGAAAATGTTTCCCCGTATGAGGAACCGGCTGAAGGACAGAGACAAAGTCAAGTCCCTGTTTCGGCGTTCCATATGTAAGAAAGACTGTGGTCCGTTGTCTGGCTTCATCTTCCCCTTTTTACCCTCTTACTTCAGTAATTCCAACATCTATGTGCTTTATGCTTTTTTAATGCTAACATACTACTAACTCACGTCTGATTTATCATTGTCCCCAAGTTCTAAAATAACTGGGTAATGTGTTAGCAGTGTTGACATCATTGGCAACCTCATTTCACCAGCGTAATTTAAAGTTCTCTGTTATGATATTGCATGTTCTTGCAGATACAGCCTCCTGCAGAACTTATTTTCTATCAGAGTGGCTATATTTGGAACAGTGTGGGGTATTTTATTAGAACCACAGAGGTCAAAGAAATGCTGCATTGCAGGAAGAGACTTTTGTGGCAGTAGCTTTGTAATCCCACGCTGCAGTGAGAGCGAAACAGATTGAGATTATAATGTAAAAGCTCCATCCGTTTATATAGTGACCACACTACTACTAAAAAAAAAACCACACACAACTCATAATCTTCAAAGCCATTTCATCTTTCTGTTCCTTTACTTCTTCCACATCCCACTTTTTCTATTCATTCATCCAATGAAGCCCTGAGCAGCTTAGTCTGTCCCTCGCCCCCATTAGAGGTAAACTGCTTGCCTGACAGCTCAATACAGCTGGAAGAGTCTGAAGCTGATGTGGAGGAAAGCAGGAAAGACCCACTGACCTCATCACTTACCGACTCCATCTCGTCCGTCCTCCCCCTTCCTCATACCACCACTCTGCCATCTGTCCATCTCAACGTCACCACCGCTGACATTGTTCCAGATGTTTCTGAGCTGTGGGTGACAGGTAGAGGCATCCATTAACCAGTGCTTGTTTTGGTTTTTCTTTTGTTCGTTTTAATTGATTATATAGTAGAATAGATTGTAGAGTAATTAAATCACAACGCTGTCACGCGCTGTTCTTGCTTAAGCAAAGAAAAGTGTCATTCACGCAATAATTGTTTTATTTTTTTGCCCCACAGATAAGGATTCAAACGATAGCAATTTGCCATCTGGACTTGAGGACAATGATGAGCCGCAAAATCACGGTAAAACCTTTGGGATACTCATTTAGAGGATTCAGCAAACGTGCAGGAATTAAGACTAAATCCATCAAATCGCAATCATGACCTTGTTTCATATTAATCTCTATGTTGATCCTCAGTGCCAGCAACAGTTAACTGCTGCTCCCTATTGGTCATTTAGCACATCGAGGTGGAAGAGAGATGTTTTCAGGAAGCTTTTGAAAATGATTTTCATATAAATATTAGCTCTAAAGAAAACATTGTAATCTTTTTTCAGGGCTTAATTGCGCTGAGAGCAGAGCCCAAAGTGAGAGCAGCGTTGAGTTCAGCCTGAGCCTGGAGAATGAGCCGTGGTCAAATGGAAGCAGCCCTGTCCAGCACCTGCCATCACGTCGTTCCTCCTCCTCCTCCTATCAACCACCCAGTGATGCCTCAACTCCCCAGCACACAATGCAGCAGCACAAAGAGAAACCCTCTACCATGCCTGCTGCTAACAGTAAGACTTCAGATATCCAATGTGAACCAAAACAGAGAGATCCTGTTCTGCCTCAGGACTTCTGGCTTAGAAGGGGCACAAAAAGTATTCGTAGAGGGCCAAGGGGGAAGATGACAAGGCGCGCATCAGATTCAGGAGGTACAGGCAAAATCAATCCAGGACTCAATGGGATGAATCCTAAACTGAGCGCAAGCAAAGCTGAAACTACCAAAGCCTCTGCTTGTTCACCAATCACAGTGTTGTATGTTCAGGGCAAGTCATCCTCAATGTCTGGCTGCCTCAACTGCTTCTCTTCCCCGATGGGAAAAGAAGGGCGACTGAAAGGGCCGTGGTCTCCCAAAAGTCTCCCTCGCGCAAGCAGTGTCATTTCAACAGCAGAGGGCGCGTCCCGGCGCTCCAGTGTCAGCAGTGACTACAAGGTGATAGTCAAGACTGACCTGCTCCCTGTCCAGGTTTCAGAGCATTCAGAGAGCAATATTCAGGAGGAAGCAGCAAGTCAAAATCAACAACCAGAGCCAGAGATTAAAAAGACAATGAGAGAGCCCATTCCTCCTGTCAAACCTCCAAGAGACCCAGCAGCTGTGCAGGAGCCACTTTTTGACTCCTCGTTCACTTTCAAATCTGTCTTTTCCAATACAATCTTTGGTGATTCTGTGGTTACCACCACAACTAGTCTAGATGGGCTTGACGCCAACCAAACTGTCCTCTGTCTGGATCAAACCTGTTCACGAGAAATCTCAAAATCTGTTGAAAACGCACCGCAAACAGTTCTCAATATGGCAAATGAGCAGAGTCAAAATTCAGAGCATGCAGCTGGGGTGGAAGGGAAAGACGAGCAGCTCACAATTGCATGAAAGCAACCGTCACTGTCACATCACTGTACAATTAGTCACTCAAATAAAGCAGGTGGCTATGAAGCAATTATTCATCACAGCACACAAGCATTTTAAGCAATCCGTATGTTTGCACTGTACTCCACCTAAGTACATAACTCTTTTAAAAGTGTGTTCAATAAAAAGACATTTAGATATATATTTTTTTTATAGTGCTGTGATAATCAACCTGAGCAGCAGATCAAAAGCTTTACAGTATTATTTACACATTTGGTTATTGTTTTTGCACAAATGGTGTTTAATTTCATTCAGTGATGCGTAGATCGATCTCCTCTTTAACCTCTAATTAATTAGATTGGTGCGTGTCATTCAGACCTTAGACATAGTTACGATTCTGTGTTTGTAAATATTTTCGTGTTTGCCAAAAATATTTTGTTCATTTTTATAACTTCTATTTATGTTCCGTTCCTCATACGTGAGTTATAACTTATTATGCGCGGCTTTTAGTGTCTCTTTAATTTTGTATTTGAGTCTGCGGTGGGGGGGGGGTGTTGTTCATGTGTAAGACGTGTGTATATCTTCTACCATGTGAACGCTGTTTTCCCTTAAATAAAGAAACCTGCGCAAAATGTGTAAATTATTTGCTCGTCATTCTTTTGTAACCTGGGCCCGCCCCGTGTTCTTATTGGATGCGAGATCAGTCACGTGAGGACATGCGGAACTGGACCATTTTCGGTCGAAAAGCAAAACATTCGGGGGTGGTGAGTTGAGTGACTCAGTCTGCTGTAACGTTACGCCGATCTGCTGGAGTGGTTTCATAAACTACGCCGTATAAGTCGACTGTTAAACCCGGGGTTTGGCACGATGCTGAGCGCCGCCGCCGCAGAGAGGAACAAGGAGCCCATCCTGGCGGTGCTCCGGGATAGTGTGCACATCGGAAGACCCCTGCAGGCTCTGGAGATCTCCTCCGGTACCGGGCAGCATGTCACACACTTTGCTCAGGCCCTTCCGAATATAGCCTGGCAGCCATCTGAGTATGATCGCCAGTCTATAGTCAGGTAAACAAGAGATGTGTGCATGCGTATAAACTCTGAAATCCAGATAATATACTGGGTCATCTGTGCACCAGCTGTTAATATTCAAGAAACGTTAGTGTTCATATTTATCTCTTATATTTATATCTGTTTTTTATTCATCTATTTATATCTGTGTTTATAGTCATACTTCATTTTATACGATTGTTTTGTTGTATGTTGAATGAAAACTCAATTTTCTTCTGGGGTTAATAACGTTTCTCTGATCTGATCTAATTCAAGTTTAATTGTGTTTTCACAGCAGTTCTTATCTGATGGCAAAGTTGTATTCTTCGTATTTCTAATACCGCTCTACCTGCTACAGAATGATAGCCTGGAGGGTTCCTATAATGTCTTTTGTTTCCATTAGTATAGAAGCATATAGAGCCCGCTATCGGCTGAACAATGTGAAGCCTACCATCCACCTGGATGCTTCTCTGCCCTATCAATACTGGGGAGGAATCCAGCCAGAGAGCCTCGACCTGGTGCTCAACATCAACATGATCCACATTTCCCCTTTCGCTTGTACAGAGGTAGGACTGCTGATTCAGTGGTTCTCTCAAACTGTGTGGCATAGAGCCACTGCTACAGGCATGGAGGACTAAGGGGGGGAAAAATGGAGTGATGTGATTTATGAAGAGAAAAAAAGAAGTGTTTATTAATGCTGTCCCGCTAACTCGTTTCCCACTGATCTTCACCTTGAATTTTTTATTATTTCTCTTCATTGAAAAAAAAAAATAGGGGTTTTGAAGATTTTTCAGCCTCTGCAGTGGAGTACGCCAGGAACAAAATGGATTACCACCAATTTGAACAATTTTATTTGTATGCATTTGATTGCTAATATCACTTCTAAAGCACAACTTAAGTGACATGTTGTCTCTGGGTTTATGAGTAAGATAACAAAATAACAAAAAAATGCTACAACATTAAAACAAAAGGTTACTCACCCCGCGTCCACAGAGCTCAGGCTCAGAGGGAGAGTTCCAGAGTCACCGGTACAAAAGCTCTGCTTCCTTTAGTTCTCAGCCTTGTATATGATGCACAGCCAGCAGGTCCTGATCACATGTCCTCAGGGACCTGCTAAGGTCATATGGATTTATAATCTAATCCTATGGACCTACAAAAGGATCATAAGTTAAAATGTGGTTTGAGTCCTTTAGTAGTAGTAGTAGTATTAATATGGATGTATTTTGTGCTTTTCAAATGTGTGTGTGTATATATATATATATATATATATATATATAAAACACATTTCTACTAAATAAACAGCTGTTCAGCTGTTCTATGCACTTTTAGTTTTGAATTTCTGAAAGGAGAAGCTTATATTGCTAACACATTCAAGACATTTTTAATATTTGCTTAAACCGACTTTTTGTAACGTTTGCTGAAAAGAGATCCCTGTGACGACAAGAGGCAGTTACAAGTTAAAGATAACTAGTAAAACATAGTGTAATAGTAGTGTAAATGTAGAAGGCTCTCAATGTCATAGATGACAGCCACACAACACACTGAAGTTAGCTATCACTGGCTACTATGAAGTGAGATTCAGTTCTGATTAAAGCTGTAGCAGCAAAACTGTTTTAGATCAATAATTTGCTATTTGTACTATAAAATTCACCTGGTTTGGCTTGACATTGTACTCATTGGCCCTGGTATTTATGGTGCCATAAGTGCAAATAACCTGAAGTATACTTGCACCACAACTCTTCAGATAATCACTTCTTCACAAAATCTGCTTCACTTATTTCAATAAACCAGAAACCAAATTCTCCTCCTGCTTGTGATGTGATTCTTAAGATGTTTTCTTCTTTTAGGGTTTATTCAAAGGGGCTGGAGTAGTGTTGAAACCACAAGGCCTTCTGCTGACTTATGGGGTGAGTAGCAAAACGATTGGTGTCACAAAACGTGGCATAGGTCACAAGCTTAATCAAGTCTAAATTCAGTGCATAATAGTAAAGACTGCATAACATGTTTTATTGCTTTTCTCAGCCATATGCAGTGAACGGTCAGATCGTCCCTCAAAGCAACGTGGACTTTGACTACAGCCTGCGGCAGAGGTAATGCCATCTGTATTTTATGGCTCTTTTAGTGTTTTGTGTAAGTCAATCATCTTATGAGGAGGCTTCGGTGGTGGACTGCCTGTCAGAACTACCAGAACGGTTCCAGTTGGCCCAGGGTTTTTAGCCTGCTGTGAAAAGTAAATGGTTAATGAATTAGAGCTTACTGCAAAAGCACCACAACAGTTTCATGAAGCAAGGACATTTTTTTTTGTTTTTTCCAGTGGACTAGTCATTCACTTCATCTCAACCCAATTAAGCATGTTTTTCATTTACTGAGGACAAAAGAGTAAAAGTCTGGCAGATGATGTCCAGGGAGGAAAGGCAGCATTTGATGTGCTCTTCATCAAAGTATCAAAAACAAGACTTAATATAAAACTGTTTAATATAAAGCTTGTCTAATGACTATATATATGTATGTGTGTGTGTGTCCTGTGAATTGTATTTGTGAATTGTGAACCCTTATTTTACTTACTACTATTGATATTTCTGATATTTCAAAATCTGATGTTAGATGTCATGTCAATCATATGAATAACTGTTCCTTTTGCACAGCTTTTATAGAGATGTGGATCAGGTTTTGTCCACCCTCCTACACTCTTATTTTGAATGTGTTTCATTTGCCAAATAGAGACAGAATACACTGCTGACAGCACTGCTGTTCTGTTTAAAACTGTGTAGTGAGCCAGTAAAATACTGCAACAGAAAAATAGCATTCTTGTTTCTTGGTAGTACCCGGTTTATCCACATTGCTTATGACTCAAAGGTAGAAAAAATATATATTATTCTTTTCAGAATGTGCTTTTGTTACAACCATTAACTTGTAACTGATTTATAAATACGAAGAAAATATTATTTTTTTTTACTTTTAGGCATAAGCAGTCAGGATTTCACACTTAGTGCACAGGAACAAAAACTGCGTTACATAGTGTAATATCAGTAAGTAGTTGGCCATTTATTGTCTTCACAGTAGAATGAATAAACATGTATAGTATGTGTAGCCAAACTCCCAAAATACATGCAGAGAAAAAAATGTTGATAGTTTTTGTAACTACATAATAAAGATAAGCGAAGGTGACCAGGGGATTTTAAACAATTACTGTTTCATTTTGCAGAAACCCAGAATGGGGACTCAGGGATATCTCACTCCTCAATTCTCTGGCACAAAGCAATGGTTTGTACCTGGAGAGAATAGTAAGTACTGAGCCCGTGTAAGCAACCAGCATATCTTAAATCAGCATGCGAAATATGAGAATAGTTTCACAGTGCAGTAATTTACTGATGCCATTTTTTTTTTTTCCCAGGTGGACATGCCAGCAAACAACAAATGTCTTCTTTTCAGAAAGGAAAGTTTGGTGTGAAGTATCCTGATGCAGGATGGTCAAAATGCCTTAACTTGGAGCTCAGATACATTGCCAAATTTTCAAGAGCCGTAAACGGATCGTGTTTCCTCCACATTTTCATTCACGCTGATATTAAATCAACTAAGTTAACGTAAACTGTTGTGCTCTAACCTATAACCTAGATTCTTATGTATCGCACATGAGTTAAATGAATAAATCTCACAAACACGTTGCCTTTCGTGCTATATATTCTTTAAGGCGATGGCCTATTATGTTTTTCTGTTTTGTAAGCGTGAAAGTGACTTAGAAGTGCTTTGAAGAAGGAAATAATTAAGAGAATATATTGTACTTTATATAAAACAAAAGAACATTTTTATGAAACAAAGATGGAGAAACTAAAGTGAAGAGAAGAAAAAAATAACATGAGCAAAAGTAATTAAAATACAGATGTCTATTTGCTTAGTATTACAAGCTAAGGGTTTTTGCAACATGATCAACGTGCGTGTGTTATTGTGACTACTATTTTCACAAAGCAAAGTTCACAAATCAGAAAAAAAAAAAAGTCTTAAACTTACTTGAAAACAGCATTGCAGCATTAGGATTAATACAACTGGAATGTTATTATTTATATCTGTGTTGGAATAAAAAGAAACATCTCATACCTACATCAGCATGCAGTATTTAACTTCTTCTATTCTGTTTTGATAAATAGTTATTAAATATCATCTTTTCTGTTGCAATTCTGATGCTTGTCTTCATTTCGAAAACATAGACGTCACTAAAACCCTTCTGTGGACGAAACAGGCCTAAGTCATAGTTTCATAACGTGTCACAGGCCTTTTTATCCAGAGCATCACGCAGCTTTTTGAGTCTGCGTTCATTTATTGCTCTTACGTAGCTGTCTGAGTGGATGATGGCCATGCCGTCCTGCACCACACCCATCACCAGCAAAGGGTTTTCCTCAACAGTGATGTTGGGACAGGGACAGCTCCAGTCTATCTTAGCAATAGTCACCTCTAAATGTTTGGTATTGAAGAAAGTCAAGCCCATTTTCTCGTCTCTCAATACTTCTTCCAAGCTGAAACGGGCTAACCCAGAGTCCAGGTCCTCAACAAGCTCTGTCAGTCGGCCCACAATAGCAAAGTCACTGCGGCATAAGCTGGGCACCATTTTACCCTTTACGCGACAGATCCTGCAAGGCTTCCTTTTTGGTTGTGGGCAGTTGGCCTCACACTCCTTTTTGGTGTGGAAGTTGTTGGCATTCCCATGGCAGCCACCGTAGACAAAGGCTTGGCACTGTTTCGTTATGGAATTCCAGGACCAACGTGCCTCCCAAGCTTTACAGGGACCTTGGACAGCAGGCAGAGAGCAGATCCCCATGTCTTCTCTCTGGCAAGAGGCTTTGCACTCTTCATAAGTCTCAAATCGGTTTCGGCTGTCTTCGCATCCACCACTGCTAAAGGTCATGCAGGAGCCCAGCTTGCTGTCATAATACCAGTCAACATGACGCTCTCCACTGCACACACTCAGGTCGATTTCCGCCAGGCAATCTGCTGGAGAGAAAGGCCGTCCCATGGGCATCTCAGGATCTTCAGAGAAGTCATCATCTGACCGGCGAATAACAGACAGAGGATAGTCTGCACGAAGAACTCCTGCAGAATTGCGTGCTATACAGGTGTAGATGCCGGTATCCCACACCTGGGCATTGTAAATTACCAGCTGTCCAATATTGGTTATAACCACATTGCCATACATCTGATCAGGTCTCATGACAAGGCGTTCACGTCGGTCACTTTGCTTTTCCCATGTTACATCTGGTCTGGGGACTCCAATGACATCGCAGTGGAAGTTGACTGTACCTCCAACATAGATGGATTGGTGGTGAGGGTTGGAGTACAGTGTGGGAGGCATGGGATCCTCCTGGGAGGATGTTGGGGTTGGGTGAACTGTAGTGTCTTGAGGCAGGGGGCTGGTGGGGGGGCCAGCGAGGTAGAATCGACAGGGGACCACAGTGAGAGTCACCCCCCGGATGCAGGCTTCTGCATCCATATAGCAGCGGTTGAAATAGGTGAGGCCGTCTGACGCACAGGTGAAGTTGGGTTCTTTCTCACACCGATCCTGGCACTTACAGATGGGCTGTCCATCCCAGATGTCACAGGTTGCTCCCTGCTGGCTGCAGATAAAGCCCTCGCAGGTCGCTGTGGAGGTAGCATCACCTTTTCCTTCACCCTGTTCATGTGGCTGAGCAGGGGTGCCATCCGAGAAACGAGCAGCAACACAACTGTTGAAGCCACACACATTGGTGCAGCATTTCTCAAAGTCAGCACAGTCCTGAACACACAAAATATAAAACAATAAGCATTTTGACATTTAAATGAACAAAACGCAAAATGTTTTTGATTAATATATTTCTTATATTAAGATTTATAGATGAACATAAATTAACTCACCTCATCGATGTCGCATTCCCTCTCACATGTGCTTTGTGCATCAACCCAAAGATTAGCGTTCAGCTTGTTTGGACAAAACCCTTCGTGTTCAGCTGTGTTTCCTGCCACACTTGCACACAAAGAGACCTCGAGTAAATCGCAAAAAAGGAGCGTCAACAAATATGCGCGTGTCCATCGTACTTTGTCTGAGTTTGGTGCACTCTGGCAATTTGCACCCTTTATATGCCTACCCGCGAAGAATTGTAGGGGAAAATTACGCATATTTGATCTTTTGTATGAGTAGACCACCCAGTAATTCCATTCCAACTTTGGGTCTCCACAACAGGAATACGATTATTGTCGATTTTCAAATGCGTCCGCCCTTTTTGTGCGTAAACGTGCGCTGAGTCACTTTTCTTTGCGCAGAGTGAAAAGTTGTATTCCCAATGATCAACACGAGCTCCCGTGCGCTGGACATTAAATTACCCAAATTTATCCAAGTAATAAATAATAGGCTGTCTAAAATATTCGCCCTGGTAATCAAAACTTGTGCAATATTGAGGAAAAATCGACTTGTGTTTTGTCGAGCAGCTAGACAAACGAACTGAACTGCACAATGAGCGGACAACGCAATATCAGCTTTTCAGCGTGTGAATGGAGGTGGAAAGGGCAGTCCCTCTATCCGCCCCCATGGTCGTCCAGTGTCTCAAACTTTTATGAAGCAGCACTATGCGCTAAGCAACTGGACAAACATTGTAAAAACATCAAAGAAAACGTGTAGCCGTGGTTTCAAGCTGTCTCAACAAGCGTGCGCACAGACATACACATTCCGGTGACAAATCCAATGTTAAATGTGTCCAGACAGAATTTATAGAGATGGCAATTGTAAAAAAAAAAAAAAAAAGTTAACGTGCTTGTTAATTTCATGA
>VURO01011800.1:14255-25500 GCA_015108175.1 Pelvicachromis taeniatus
CGTCCTGAGTCTGCCTTTGTGCTGGCGAGGGGAGGGGGGTGCAAGGTGGTGCCAGAACAGGTGATGATGATTTTCCAAACCTGCACACACACACACACACACACACACACACACACACACACACACACACACACACACACACACACACACACACACACACACACACACACACACGCACACACACACACACACACACACACACACACACACACACACACACACACACACACACACACACACACACACACACACACACACACTATACAAAACGTGAAACTTGTAGTTGATGAACAGAATCAACTTTTTGGAATTTCCTTACCTGGATGATTGAGGATGCATCAAGACAACATGTGAAGCAGCAATAAGATTACAGAGTCCCTGTACATATATTCATATCTCAACTCTATATTAAAATTTCAAAAGGGAAATTTTCCTGCAGGAAGATAGAATTTAACATACTGTGAATATGTTATATATGACAACAACATTTTTCCCTATTAGGTTATTTGGGGCTAGAACAAATAAATATGGTGTTTCTGATTATGAACAATGCAACTCACTAAATAAACACTAGTTTTTTTTAATTATAACACAAAAATAAAACACTGTGCAGGGCTCTTACATTTTTCAAATGTATAACTAAATAGATGCTGTTTATTATGAAACTACAACTTGTAAGAAATGATTTATAGTGACCACTATGGACAAAATAATGAGCCCTGTATTACAGCAACTCTTTGCTCTTTTTCTGCTTGTTTGAGTTCAAAGGTTCTTTCTCTTGTTTTATTTTTATAATATTTTGGCTTAAACCATCAGTGAATAGAGCCAGAGGAGGAGGATATGCAACAAAATGCAGCACAGCACCTGTCACCGTGGTTTGAGTCCACACACTGACTGCAGTACTTGCTAAAATACCACACTGCTTTAATTGCTTAAGCTGTTGTGTGCTGACAGCCAAACTGCTGCAATTTCTCATTCAGTCTGCACCACTGACCCCCCTCCTTATGTTAAATGGTGCAGACCATCAGAACCCTGAGCAAAAAAATAGACTCCAGAATCCCCTCAAAGAAAGATGAGCTTTCTAAAAATAGAGCACACACCCACGGAAATGTTGTGGTCACAGCAGGGATTTCCTGAAGGTGGCTGAACATTCACGTCTTTACTGGCAGATAAAACGAACAAATTACAATAAAAGATCAAACAGTCTGTCTATTTTAATGAGCTAATATTCACAATAACATCATTATTATGGGAACGCTTTCTTTACAAAGTCCTTCTTTGCTGTGTATCCATTCCATATATGATCTCTAACAGAGACCATATATTATCATAAAAATGTTTGAACACATTTACACGTTTTAAATATATTTTTTTTCAACAATTTACTCTCAGTAAGCCACAAGGATGTTTTTAGAAGATCGTCTGATTGTTGTGGTTTATTGCTTTAATATTTTAGGGGTCTTTACCTCACAATAAAAAACACTTCAGACCTTAATTTTAGTACTTTCTAGAAGACCACCTTCTTCAGATTGTAAGCATCAATGAACTGCCATACTGCCAATACTGCTGTCTTACTGTAGACTCTTACAATATAAAGCACCTCGAGGTGTCAGTTGTTGTCATTTATTGCCATATAAATAACATTTAACTGAAAATTGCCATCAGGTCCATTCAGCTCTCACTAAAGATGTTCTGTACGTTTGAAGTCCTTGGAGCTTGTCAGACAGCCAAAGCCTCTCCAGGGTCCCTAAAAGTCCTTTGACTTTCTTACAAGCAAAATTTGTATATAAAATTTTTATGTGATTGTTATATCGTTGAGAATTAAAAAAAAAACTTTTCTGATGGATAGAAAATGTAGAAGATCAAGAAAACATATACAAAATGAGGACATCTCTGATTGAAAGCCAACAGCTGAGGTCAGCGCATGGCGGGGTCTGTACTTGTGAAGATGGAGTCAACGTGAGTCTGATTACAACCATTTCATAACCAAATGAGTAACAAAGTCAGACTGTAGAGATAATGTATTTGCTTAAACAACGTTTGCTGTGTCCTGATCACTGTACTCCTGGAGACACTTGAAGTTTTAGGGATAGTTTTAAACCTATGCCAGATCTAAGCCTACTGAAACCTCCTTAGCCTCATGTTTTTGTTCTAACATGCAAGGTAACTGTGGGGTCTTTATAGACACAGGCGTGGACTTTCTTGGGGGTCGAGGTTTCTTTCCCACCTGAAGCAAAATTTATTGTGCAGAAAAAAAACCCAGCAAGCCAGAGCTGGAAACAAGACAGGACAGCGATACCAAAGACATTAAAACAAGTATCATCAAAGCATCAAAAATAGCACCAGAGTCACGACAAAGTGCTTCTGCACACACACACACACACTCGCTCACAGCTTAAAGTGGCCTGCATGAGTGAAAGTACATCATCTTATGTGAGCTTTGTTAGGTAGTGCAGTAGCTGCAGGTACTAAAGCATTTCTCTGACCTTTTGTTTTCCGCCTGAAGGTCTCAAACCAACAGCCGTAGCGAGGGAGGAGGAATTCATGTCCAGTCAGTTCAGTTTGTCACAGGTTTGCTCACTAAATAAAATCATCAAATAGGATGTGCTGGGGCCGCAGTCTGGGGCCACGGTGTAATCAAAGAAAGCTAGAATTTGGGTTTTTGCTCAGATTTCTAACAGCATGTTTTGACTTTATCTTTATGGGTGTAGACTGAAGGGTTCATGGACAGAAGCTGCTGGATTTCCAGCTCAGCTCTCTTCATGAGAGAAGTGCTGTTAGATATTGTGTACAACCTGAGCCCTGTGAGACAGCCTCTGTCTGACTGGGTGAAGCTTCCCTATGCTTCCAGCCTTGAAGCTACAGCTAATGTTCCAGTCCTTTCACTGAACACATGAAGCCATCTGAAACGTCTGACAGATAACAGCAGGATCTCCCCGCTGACTTGCTGACATGCTGATATGCATACAGCTCATGTGGCTGTAACTGCTGACTCGTTAACGTGGACAGTGGCTTCTGCAGGACCCAGCAATGTTGTGATTGCTGTGTGTTCTCCAGCTGTGTTGGGGGCTGATGTGCCATTTTCCAAAGAGATGTGAGCTGGGCAGCCACATTTCCAGCAGGAACGCTGCCAGGGTCCCATTAAACACGGCTGTGAACTCGTCGCACTGCACTCAAATACGATGCTCGAAATGGTTAAATGGAAAAGGGCAGCTCTTTAAAAGCACTGACTGATGATGTGATGTTTTCTGATCTATTTTCTGTGGAGGAACATCAAGACTGCACTGTCAGTGGGTTCCAGGTGAATCAAAAATCAAACTAATGAAGTGGAGAAAAGGCTAAAGCTGAGGCCAGAGCCTCCAAGGGGTTGGGCAATTAATGTGAAGGTGTACTTCCTGGAAAAATAGATTAGAAGCAAAGCAGATACTTGTTCTTTCCTTTCTAACCAGACCAGAGTAAAAATGTCAGTCTTCCTTCAAACAGAAGAAATCATAATGATTAAACCGATTAAACCGATGGAGTCTGACTAAAGACCACTGTAGTCAAAGGAAGTCTGTTTTTTTCCATCATCGTGTAACCCAAACACAGCAGAAGAATAACGTGCCGTTCACAGACTCATATATATGTGCATGAAAGGAGGCGGGTTGCAAAGCAACTTAGACAGTTCACTCTGAATGAAATTTGCCATCAAATTGTGGTCTGGTTCATCCGTCAGTCATCAAATATGGAGAAAAGTATTGGTCTCTTACTGATTAGACAAAGAAACACTGAGTAAATGCAAAATGCATTTTTTAAACGATGATAAAAAGAAGATTAAACATGGCAGTATAATGGTCAACGACTGCTTCACTGTTTTATGACCTGGACGACTTGAATTCTGCTCTCTGCCAGGAAATCCTGAAGGAGAATGTCCAGCCATCAGCTCATGCCCTGAAGATCAAGAGCACTCAAGGTTTGCCGCAGGACAATGATCCGAAACAAGTGTTGTGTTTTCACCATGTTACTCAGTTACATACATTTCTGTATAATACTGCTGATACAAGATATTATTTAGTTATATTATATTATATTAACTTCCTGTTTCCAAATATTACCTTTCTGTTTCCATGTTATGACCCTGTATTACTGAGATGTAACTGAAAGTGCTAGCAGCAGTAGAGTAAGTGAATGCATCATGTACTTCCTTTCCTGATATGTTTGAATGACACATAGCGAGGCTCTGTGCTCGTGCTAGCATCATGTGTTTATGAAGGAAATCATTCCTTTGATTTATGTAAACTGCACGTTCGGTCATCTGTAGCTCTGTGAAATGCTTTGATTAAACTAGTTTTTATGTGTTTCTCTCTGTTGTTCCTCTGTTTAAGTCACACCTTCTTTTTGTTAATCCATGCAGCGACGCGCGAACCTGACCCTGCCGTCCACACCGATGCTGACCATATTAAACAGGAAGACAGGTCTTCCTCCAACGCTCGACTTCATGTTTCCTACATCTTTTATTCATGCAGCAGAGCTGAGAGTCTTTACACTGCTGATGTACTGCCATGCTCCTCCTGTGTCTCTACATGTGGATCAACATGTGGGTTTTTCAGCTGCAGCATCACCAGTGATGCTCCTAAAAATCCAGCACGTGTTTTCTCCATCTGCAGCTGTAAATAGTTCAAAATGCTGATGTATTGTCAAAGCACATAATGAGAATGTTTTGATGATGTTCTCTTTAGCTGCAGGCTGTACCTTGAAAAGCATCTCTAAATTCAGTAACGGCTCATAGAATTTGAAACCAAACCTTATTGTGCAGGTCAGCAGACATATTCAGGTCTATTATCTACTAATATCTACTTTTGACAAATTGACTCCATCACTGGCAATTGTTGTGTTGACCAAATCTCACTGCACACCTGACATCAGAAACATACTGTACATGTTGAACCAACCAGAGTCATGTCGACGTGATTCAAAGCTAAACTGTTGCCCATCAAAAGCTGCGTTTGTGGGTGGGTGTCTCTGATCCACACAGCCAGAGTGTGTTCATTTGGACCTCTAAGCGGTGGAAAAATAATTGGCATGAGGCTGATGCCTCAGGGAAAAGAATTTTTGCTGTAGGGATCCAACTTCTTGGTCTTTTGGACACCACTGCAGAGAATACAATGGCAACTGCCTTTTCCCCGTCCTTCCTCCTGTGGGGTTGTTTGCAGTTATCTGAAGACACCAATCAACTGTCAGACCTGCCAGGAGATCTCTCCTTCATTCTCTCAGTCTCCTCAGACATCAGCGTGTCACTTGACTCCCTGACATCTCGAGTGCTTGTGCTCATTGATGATGCTTATTCAGGTCAGTGATGAAAGCGCAGTTTTGGCACTGATGTGGTCAGCTGATGTTTTCTATAATTACACTGACAGCACGTCTCATGGCTCCCTGGAGCCACATAACGGCTTGTATTTACAATTCGTGCCCTGATCTAGAGTGTGCAGCGTCTCTGCAGGATCAACAGGGAATAGAGTAATATAATAACACATTTACAAAATGTTAAACAGTTTCAGTAAGGACACTGAAACAAACCAGACCAGATTATTCTTACCCAGTGTGTTATTTAGCTGCTATAGTCGCTGTAATGTAACTACTTGTTGTTCCTGAGTATTTAAAAGTAGAATGGGAGGCAGAGCCTTCAGTTTTCAGGCCCTTCTTCTGTGAAACCAGCTTCCAGTTTTGATTCAGGAAAAATACTATCTGTACTTTATAGATTAGGGTTCTAACTTTCCTTTTCGATAAAGCATATAGTTAGTGCTGGATCAGGTAACCCTGAATCCTCCCATAGTTAATGCTGCAATAAATCTAGGCTGCTGGGGGATTCCCATGATGAGTGTCTCTTCTTCACTCGCTATGTGTTTATACACCTTTTTGCATTTAATCATTCGTTATTGTTAATCTCTGACTCTCTTCCAGAGCATCTTTTGTCCTGACTTCCTCCCCTCACCCCTTCCTCCCCTCCCCTCCCCCACTGTCACTGTCACCAGTGACAGTGGGAAAGTGGTCACCGCTTGCTCATAGGTGGTCATATAATTGTTGGAGCTTTTTCTGTTTTCTCTGTGTTACTGTAGGATTTCTACCTTACAATATAAAGTACTTTGAGGCAGCTGTTGTGATTTAGTACTATATAAATAAAACTGAATTGATGTCATGCTTGTTACCACAGTGAGCTGAGTAAGAAGTAAGACACCTGTAAAAACAATGTTAATTTCCTGAAATTGTCTAATGAGCTGCTCTGAGAGTATCTCAGCAGCTGAAGACAGACGGTGATGATGAAGAGGAGCTATCATGGAAGTCCAAGTCTCTGCATGGGATGTACCATGTGCATAACTTTAACAGTCTCAGTGCAGCCTGGGAAACAGTCATAATTTTAAACAGCTTAATTTTCTGATTTTTGACTTTTTTTAAATAATTGATTTTTATGGACTGAAGGCAATACAAAAAATTGGTGAGAAAAAATGTGGAGACATTGCTACTAAAATACATCAGTTTCAAATTCGTGTATAACAGGACAGACCGTGTCTTTGTATTTTAGTGTGACTATTTCCATGAAAGCAGGCTGAGAGTTCATGTGAGCCACAGAAACATTAACAAACGTAATAACTGTGTCCAATTCTTATAGTATAAATCTGTTTTCGATTAATACTGTGACATAGAAAATAGAAAAGATTATCTCTAACAAATGGTAATGAGCTTATAACCATACATACAACCATATACAAAATCATAGAGAAAGAGGAGTCATTGTCCACATGATGATTTAATTTTTATCTCAGCACAGCAGGCTGAAATGAATCCACCTTTAAAAGCTGCTAATTACTTTCTAAATGTATGTAAATATCAGAGGTCAGATGTATTTTTATATGTATCTGCTGGCGCTCTCACAGATCTGTTTAATGTTGTCGTGTGGTTAAACATGGACTTCAGGGTTTTCCCAGCCTTTACATTCACTCCATCAGCAGCAGCTCCGCCGTTATCTCCCCCTCCCCCCATCTGTCAGTTCGCCTCCCCCTCTCCTCGCAGGCTCTCCCATGACGTGATTCTAATAATAGCTCCCTGAAGTTGGGCCCGGCAGCCCCCCAGGGGGGGCGCGTGTTGGTCTTGAAGGGCACAGCATGAATTGGCCGCTCTCTTTTCCATGCGAGCTATGGGCCTTATAAATAGCACTGGGAAAGAAGGGGCTCTGCATTGGCATTATATAAGCATCTTGCGTGTTTATGAATGGGGGGGGGGGGGGGGGTGTGTTATATTTATGTGGTTTTTGGTGTTTTGGGGGGGGGGGGGGGGGGGGGGGGGCATTGATAAGTAATGCTGCAGCTGCTGCTTCACACACTCACCACTTTCTCATCCCTGTGCGAACAAATTTGAGTTCTGCATGGCTACTGGATATACTACTATAAAAATATTCTGTTTTCTGAGATGCAGGCACATCCTTTAACCTACAGTGTGCCTGATCCTGACACAGAAGTGGATGTGACTTTAAAATGTTGCCTGAAAAGGTCACAAGGAATCCAGTTTAGACATGCTGTTTAATTCAGAATATATACACCACACACAGGCACAGGTCCAGTACACACATCGTTCAGATGGCGGGGTTTCCATCCAAATGTGATCATTTTTAAAGAGAAAGTCTTTGTCATGTGCAGGCAGAGGAAGAGTCAGACACGGACGCTTGAGGAAGGGAGAAGGAGACCAAAACTAGGAGCCGATTAAAGAAGAAGACACAGGTGGGACAAACAGGACAGGATGTAGAAACGAGCAGAATACAGACAGAGACGTGAGAAACACAAGGATGAGCTCAAATCAAGAACAGAAATTAAACAGCACATAAAATTATTTACATAATGCCCACCTCCTTCTCCTTCTTCTTTATTTACTCTGCACCAAAGTAGATCATCTGCTGCCATCTCCTAATATTCCAGCAGCCCTCTGTATGTCCTTCTCTACATCCATTAACCTCCTCTGAGGTCTTCCTCTTTCCTTCCTGCATGGCAGCTCTTCTCTTCCTCCTCTGCACACATGCAAACCAGCTCAGCCTCTCTGACTCTGAGCTGTCCCTCTGATCGACTCCTGTCCATGCTACCCACTCCCAATGAACATCTGGACATTTCAGCTTAGCCTCCTCAAAACATACATCACAGGTGTCTTTACCTTCTGTTAAGTCCATCCACAGCTGATGCCTTTGCCTCTATTGAGGCTGGTTTCACCTTCAGCTCATCAAATGATGTAGTTTTGTTAAAGTTGGGGTTTCAAATGTGCTTTATGCACAGGCTGTAAACATGTTTATTTCTGCTGTAAAGTTTTAACATTGTGTCTGTGAGACTGAATCAGTGCTGGAGCCTCTGCTGGACATTAGAGGAACTGCAGCTTTTGGTGTTTTCTCTGTAGATGTTGGTGCTTGGTGTGAACACATATATTCACTTAAATTCGGAAGTGTAGAAGTGAAAGAAGTAAAATGAGCTCCAGGGTTTCCTCATTTATTCAACTATCACACAGATTTCCCTCCATCATTCTCCATCTATTCTCCTGAGGTTTAGCTCATTGTTACTAACCAGTGTGTTTATTATTAGATTAATATTTTGTATGATTACATTGGATTTTTCTACCATCTTCACCTTCCCCTCTCTCTCCTGAGGTTTCCCTGATGTTATACTGAGCCGAGAGTGAGGAGATAAGTGGGATGTAGGATGAAGTGATGGCTGCGGAGTGTAGAGGAGAGGGGGAGGATGGAGAGAGCGATGAAGAGCTCTGTGGAAAAAAGGAAGGCTTAATGAGTATGTTGCCCCTGACTCGGTCACGAGCGCGAGGCGGGAGATGACAGGGCTGTGCGTTGCCACGGGGGATGTAGCGCCGGCCCGCACAAAGCAGAGGCTGCCCCCCACCCTCTCCTCCACCTCCTCTTTGCTGCTCATTGCAGGAAGACCAGAGTGCCGTTCAGCCACTTTCACACAGCATTACTGCACTATGGTGTTAATGCAGGCCTCACATTGTGATGGAAATGTGCTTTAGCTTTAGATGATTTACATGTAAGAGAAGTGAAATAAAAGAAACTTTCTATTTCTGCTCTCTTGATGTTTTTTGATTTTACTGGACTTAAAATTTTCTCTGTGAGATACAGTACGTGCTACTGTGAGTTTAGATTGTGAGAAGGTAAGCATTTAAATGTTTCACAAAACCCAGAGAACAAAGTGCACTTCATGGTACAGGCTGTAACTTTAATTTCACAGCATTTATGCTTCTGTTCTCCTGAATTTAGGGTTCGGGTTTTTTTTCTTCCAATTTTCAACTAGAAACCAATGACGTTCTGTTAGGACAAGCAAGGCCAGCCACGCTTGCCCTGTTAAAAATAAAAATATCCATAAATCAAAATGTACCAACGTAGAGCAATTTCACTCCTTTCGTATCAGACAGTGCCGTTATACAGTCCCTCACCTGTTTGCAACCATCCTTTACATTACTGCCATCTTGTGTGCACTTGTGTCACTGAACGCCTAACATGTTTCTTACTCATAGGAAACTGTACTTTTCTCCCATTTACAGGTATGTGTATGTGTGTCTCCCATAAACAAGCTGGATAAACTGAGAGGTCAGCAGTTTTTTTCTGGTGCTTTGCAACTGCATATTTTGACTAAATCTCTCATCTTACACGTAAACTGATGGCTCTGATTTCACTGCATTAAGGTCAGTTACTATCGGCACTGTTTGTGGAAACCCATCTAGCATTAGCGAAATAAACGATCTTCAAAGATTTAGCATCTTAACAGCTGAGTTTCATCTTGCTAACTAATACGAGTGATTTAAAGAACATAGAGTTTGAAAATGAAAAAAAAAAGTTTTTTCTGTAAAAGTCATGGCACACAACTGCTAGAACAGCAAAGCTCAGCAGAAGAAGGCAGTAAAGAATTATATTGTAAATATTTTTTTTCATATTGGTGTGGTTCTAAAACAAAGGACTCTGACTAAGAAAAGAAAGAAGCAAAGATTTATAACAGGCATGGGCAATGTCTTCTCAGAATATCAGACTGACTTAGATAAGCCAGTAGTTCCCAAATATAATTCAGCTACACAACACAAGTGAACAGAAAGTTTGAGATTTCAATTAATACACAACAAAGAGTGTAAGTGACAGTGAGGAGGTAAAACAGATCACTCTCCTATGTGACGCAAACTGCAACTACCTAAGTTGTCAGTGTCCAGGTGTTTCAAACATGCCTTCATCTGACATTATACGATTAAAAGAAAAATTCACATGTATGCTACTTCATGCAAATTTTAAACCCTTTGGTGTGAATCGGGAACAAATGCTATAAAAGGGCACGATGATACAGACAAAGTGCTTAAATATCTTCAAATCCATAAATTCTGGGAGACAGATTACTTTAAAAATCCTAAACCAAGAGCTGTGGAGTTTCCAGTCCTCAGCAGAGAGACAGCTCACATTTATACTGTTATTTAGCATCACACAGTAGTTAAATCGTGCTCACTAACATACAGTGGGATGCAAAAGTTTGGGCAACCTTGTTAATTGTCATGATTTTCCTGTATAAATTGTTGGTTGTTATGATAAAAAATGTCAGTTACATATATCATACAGGGGACACACACAGTGATATTTGAGAAGTGAAATGAAGTTTATTGGATTCACAGAAAGTGTGCAATAATTCTTTAAACAAAATTAGGCAGGTGCATAAATTTGGGCACCACAAAAAAGAAATGAAATTAATATTTAGTAGATCCTCCTTTTGCAGAAATTACAGCCTCTAAACACTTCCTGTAGGTTCCAATGAGAGTCTGGATTCTGGTTGAAGGTATTTTGGACCATTCCTCTTTACAAAAAATCTGTGGTTCATTCAGGTCTGATGGCTTCCGAGCATGGACAGCTCTCTTTAACTCACACCACAGATTTTCAATGATATTCAGGTCTGGGGACTGAGATGGCCATTCCAGAACATTGTACTTGTTCCTCTGCATGAATGCCTCAGTAGATGTTGAGCACTGTTTAGGGTCATTGTCTTGTTGAAAGATTCAACCCTGGTGTTGGAGTAAATGCTTTAATGTTGTCATTATTGTGATTGTTGCTGTATATATGAAACTGTAAGACTAGTTTGACTGTATGAACAAAGACATTCCTTTGCCACACCAAATGCCTGAAGGATGGTTGTAAACTTTAGAGACTGTTGTTTCATCTAAGATAAGACAAATGTTAACTTCCTGACATCTG
>VURO01011802.1:6510-18728 GCA_015108175.1 Pelvicachromis taeniatus
TATATAATTTATTTTTTTTTCTTTTATTTTTTATTTTATTTTTTTTTATATTATTTTTTTTTTGTATATTTTATAATTTTCATAAATATACACTGTTTAGTGTGTATTTCCATCTTCTAACAAATAGATGCATTCTCATAAACGTAGACTAAATCTATTAAATATACATAGTTGCCTGCCCATGCCAATACAGTGGCCAAGACGGATATTGCTGCTCTGCCCAATACTTTTTATCTATGTGGCTCGAGACTAAGCACATTCGTAGTAGTAGAAAAGAAGTTGTAGGCGTTTGTGACAACATGACTGTGATTTGGATAAAATGTCATCCTCTTCCTCCTCACCTCAAACCTCAGCTCCTGAACTAAATGTGCATAAACAGAATTACCTGTTGTCAGCGGATTAGACATCAGCCCTCCCATCCCCCAAAAGATGACAAGAACTGGCTAAACAACCATCTTTAGCTAGGATTAAGCACTTGAATTGGGAGGTGCTGACTGTTGACCGATCTACTGACATCTAGTGGTGAGATTGTGAACTCTAAAACTTTAAAATAACTTTAACTGTAACTTTAAGATATTTCTATATTAAAAATCTCAATTGCTCTTGGAGACACAATATATTCGACTGCCTTGGGATCTATAAATAAGAACAATAACAAAATCATGATGTCGAGAGTTGAATAGGAGAATGGAACAAGATTATATGCAATATGATGACACACAAAGTAACTGAAATTTCCCTGCTTTAGGCAATGTTTGTGACAGCCTTGCACCTTTTTTTAAAAAAAATAGTTAGTTATAGTTAGCTAGCAAGATTTTAGAACAAAGTTTTGAAGTGAAACAGTTTTATCTTGGCTGGTCACGGTGATATTACTAGAGGAACAGTCCTCTGGGAGGCTCCTGCTCACGTTGTCTGAAGATGTGTTGTGTCAGAGCACCTGGTCAGAGCCTCAGGCGGTAGATGTGGCTGTGCATGCTGCATGAATGTGAGACTCATTAAGCCCACTGGCGTGCCAGGTGGACTGCAGCTTGTGCTTGTTTCAACACACACGCACGCACACACACACACACGTCTACATAAGCTTATTCTGTAATGCATCAACACATATATGTGTGCTTACTAATAGGAGAACAAATAAGACACATTCACACAATTTGCAGTGACACACAGAGGTAGGGAGAGCTACTGGCCTTGTAAGCCTCTAATTAGATCATCACAGATATGATATCATTGTAACCAAATTAGTGATGATGCAGAGTATAGTATATCAGGTTCTGGCCAGAGCTCAGTCACATTTGTGGCAGAGAAATGACATGGAGTACTTGTCCCAAATGCAATAACTGAACTTGCGTCATGGAAATTAAGGACAGTTAAAAATACAGATACTTCAGAGGAAGGTAGATTGATGCCTGATAAAGCTCACATGTAACATCGTGTTCGAGCATACAGAGAAAAAGAGAACATTCATCTGGCTGGATGAATCCTCCTCTTGATATCACACAGCAGTAGCTACAATCTGTCTTTTGATCAATTAGTGCTAACCCGTGTCACTTTTTCAGGAACAAGCTCCTTTGAAATGTAAATACAAAGAAACAGATTTGTTGTTAAAACGTAGGTTTAAAAAAAATCATTATAACATTAAACTTAAGTTGACTGCTATTGCCAACTGTTTCGAGATATTTGTTTATAATTATAGATATTTTTCTCACATGACATCATGGGGACATTGCTCAAGAGTTGTACGCCATACTTGGTGTGATAAAACCACCAGTTGCTCGGGAAAAATTGTGTATCCCTGACTGCTTGGCAGTGGTTCCTGGAGGTTTCTTGCTGTCTCTGAGTGAAATCTGTTTTAAAGAAAGGGTTGGACAAAAAAAAAAAACCCTGGTGATTGCTTTGGTTGCTAGAAGATTCCCACAGTGGCCTGTAGGCTTTCATGTTTCTCTGCACATACTGTCCCAGCAGTTGGAAATGCAAACAAAGAAGCTTCGTCTTCACAGTAAAAGTTGGGCCTTTTTCAAAATGTACAGCTGTTTGTAGACAAGTCCATCACTTCCATTCAAACCTTGACTGCAGCTGTATGCTAGCAACCAAAAACAATCACAAGGACGTTTTTGCCAACCATTTAATGATTACATGTTTTTCTATGGTGAAGGTGGTTGCCTGGAGTTACTAACTGGTCTGTAGACCTGTATGACTTCATTTTCCCAGCAAATGCCACCAACTTCAAGCAAATCTTACAACCATTGCTTCCTTCATGACTGGTGGTTGCCTGATGGTCGTTTCTGTCTTATTCACTTGATCCTACCTCGCCTACATGATTGTTTCACACTGAAATTGGTGGGCAAGGGCTCTTTTTTTTCCTCTAACCTGTCTTGTCCAGCAGCTGGACAGAAAAATCATGGTCTCACTCCACTGTTGTAACGTCATAATGGTCATTACAGTAAAACAACTGGGAATAGGTGAAATACCAAAATGATAGAAACACGTATGAGCTTTAACATATTGTTTAACACGAGCACCTTTTTATGAAAAATCACTCTTATTTAAAAGTTACGTCTCACTAATGTAGTTTGAACACATTTAGATTTATTGAAGTTTTCAATACAAGTCTATAGCGTGTATATTATTCCTTACAGCATCTTGCTCAGATAATTAAGAGCATTATAATATCGCAACCCAGTATTATGTGTAATAGACACACTGATCCACTGTGTCGATTTCACCCTTTGCCTCTCCAAAGTGTAAAAAGACATGCATCCACAAGTTGCAGTACTGTAAGTTACAGTAACAGCAGAGAAAGAGATTTTATTTCAAGCTAACATGAAAATAATCACAGGAATGCAACTTCTGCATGCGTTCCATTTCACCTTTTGGAGAGGCAAAGCGTGAAATAGACACGTTGGACCGTTGTGTCTATTACAAATATCGGGTTCAATATTATGGTACTGTAGCAAAGGGGATGGGCCCAATCCTGCAAACAGCGACTCTTATCGTGTCCATAAAAATGGCAAGAGCTATACATAATCCTAAAAATTAAAATAAACAAAACATAAATTGATATAAGCTGTAACACAGTAACAAATGGAAAACAAAGTACTTAAAGCAGCACCATGTAAAAATATCTCTAGGCCCACTCAAGGGCTCTTGACTGCATACAAACTGAGTACAGAGGACTTCACAAGGTCAGTGGTGGGCTGTTGTTGCTCAGTCTAAATAAAATGTACTAATGTGTATATTGTAGTTGTTTTTTGTGACGAGAAACAAAAAGATACATCCTAAAACTGGTGTTAGCAATTTTTTAGCAATTTTTTAGCTATTTCAGCCGTGAAGTTACGGCTGGGCAATATCAGGAAAATCCATCCGTCCATCCATTTGCAGCCGCTTCTCCTTTTCAGGGTCGCGCTGGAGCCTATCCCAGCTGTCTTGTGGCGAGAGGCGGGGTCCACCCTGGACAGGTCGCCAGTCTGTCGCAGGGCTAACACACATAGACAGACAACCATTCGCACTCACAGTCACTCCCACATTCACACCTGTGGGCAATTTAGTGTTCCCAATGAACCTATCCCCACAAACTGCATGTCTTTGGACTGTGGGAGGAAGCCGGAGTACCCGGGGAGAACCCACGCAAACACGGGGAGAACATGCAAACTCCCAGGAAACTGTCAGGAAAGTCTAATATCTTATATTTTTGGCTACATCACGATACACAATATATATCAAGATATGTTTAAAAAAAAACTCAAAACAAATGTTATTTTCAACCATTAAGTGCCTAAAATTGCACTGGTGTACTCATTCAAATCAACCAGTCAATATTTTTTTTTCTATTTTGAATACAAAAAATCTGAATGAATTCTGAATGAGTCTGGTCAACAGTAGACTTTAAAAAACAGAAGATCATAGCAACAAAAAAGGACATCAAGCAAGAATTCGTGAGACAAAATCAAAGCATTGAAATTAAAAAGCTGCTCTTTTGTGTTTATAACAGTCAGATAGATGGTGACAATAAAAATGGCTGACCACGAACAGTCACAGGTATCACAGCTGGCTCATTTAGCGCTTCCTTTGGTGTGCGGGGAGACGTTGTCATAGGGACTTTAAAACATTCTTCCATTGGATGACTTTATAGCTGGTGGAATCATTTGTGTCACCTGTTGCAGGAAAAGTTCATGGCATGTTTTGCAAATTAGCGCATTTTGCTCTACATCCTCCTCGTGACGTCCAGCGAGTCTCATTCCCTTGCTTGCCCGAGACTCTCGCTGTTGCCATACTTTTCCCTATCTGGTAGCATATAAACACGTATGCTCACCGCAGTGTGCTAGGTAGAAGATTTCCTGGTTGGGGGGATTAATGATACATCATGTGGGAGAAAAAAAACTGACAGTGACTTACATGCAGACAGCTTAATACTGCCACGCTATTTTTAAGCATTTTAACCATCATACTTGGAAAAAGTTGTGATACATCAAGTATATTTGTTATATGGCCCACTCCTATGTGAAGTGTAATTGATACATTTTTAAAATGCAATTTTAAAATTTTAGAGGTAGGTTACTGTGTTTTAATACTACCCCAGCCTTATCGTGAACAGGATAGCTAAACTAGCAATTTAATTAACTACTAGCATACTACACGGTGTCACTTGTTTTAGGACCATCTCAGGCTGTATTAAGTTGCACTTTTGTGTTCTGCTCAGTCCAGAAAGCAACATCTTTGAGCAGACCATCTGCTCAAAGATGTTGAAAATCGTATTTTCTCTGCATTCTGACATCTCCAGCTCCTTAAGGTTACTATAACCCATGAATCTTTGTCTTTGATTAATTCGGTGCAGTTCAAAGAGTAAGGTGCAAAACTCATAAGCGCTGATTTTGTTTGCAACAATGTGTGCAACTTCTTTTGTGTGCATGCTAGCTGGCAGTGAAAAATGAGAAAAATGACCTCATTGGCTTTGCATACTCTTGCCGTCCGTCTGAACTCACCTAATGGTCTTTGTGTCGGGAATGTGCGAGGCCTTTATAATAGAGTCTGCATTACATGTTTGTCTCTACATGCTCTTCTCTGATAGGCCCATTTTTCTTAATTACCAGAGTGACTGTTTATCCACTCTGTTTGCCTGGATCCTTATCAGCCCTAACAGTGTTTTAACTCCCAGTGGAGAATGTGTGGGAGAAGGAGAGAGGAAGTGTGCATGCAAGTGTGTGTGTTGTGACGCACAATAGTGTACATGAAAGCGTCTGTGTTTGATGTGCTTTGTCAGACACGGGTCAGAGTGTGTGGAATGCCGAACATGCAGATTCTGTCAGTGACAGCCGGGTTGTGGTTGTGCTGCTGAGGTAGTGTTTTGTGTTCCTCCGGGTTGCGATGGAGAGATGGGTTCTCTGTCTGTTGTCACCGAGTGGACACTTGTGTTGACATTTTAGAGCAAAGTGATGAGTGTTCAGGTTATTGCCTCATTCCTCAGCACTGACATTATCAAGCATGTTTTCCATGCCAAATCGGGAGCATTTGTAAAATCTGGCATTATTTTAACAAGCTTGAGTGTAAAAACTGTTCCTTTAGACTTTTGTCTGCAGTCTTTTTCTCATTTAAAATGGAGCCGCTTGAATGAGTTGGTCATGTGTATATATGCTTTGGTTTGTGCTTTTAGTGTATGTGTGTGTGCGAGTGTGCGTGCACGGTGAAGTATGTGTGTAACCTGAGCTCTGGCCATCTCCCTGTGTGTGAGTAATGGTCCCTGTTTTATTGGCCCACTCCTCAACAGACTCTATGAGTAATCACATAATGCATGCTCTGACGTCAGCACCGTTTCCATGGTAACACAGTGCTCCCCACTCTGGGGAGGTGCGTTCATTTTTTTTCTTTCCCCCACATCTCGTCCTAGAGCCTTCAAAGCTCCGGCTCAGGATGGAGACATTACTCCTCAAGCTGGAATCGCCTCCCCCCCGATCTATAGTTTCACAATGTGCTTGTATGATTAGCACCAAGGACTTTGCTCTCTTCTACCTGCTGCGTCTCCTTTTTAGTTCTTTTCATCCCTACATCTCTCCATGTTTTACTCTTAACCTTGTGGTCTTTTATTTGATTGTCCCCATTTTAGTCCTCCTCTGTTTCTTTTTGCCTCCCAGCTCTCTTTCACGATTAGCCCCCATTTAAATCTCTGCCCTCTCTCTTCCGTTCTTTCTTCTGCTCTCAAAAACTCTGTAACGGTGAACAAACCACCTCTCATATTTTCACGCCAGATGTACTCATTTTCCCCCCGTTTTCACGCACTGTTGAATTCCACTGAACGGCCGACCCCTCTCTTTTCTTTTCTTTTTTTGTAAGATATTTTGCCTTTTCCCTTTTCCTTCCTTGCTCTGGTCAGGGGACAAGCTTTGTGTATCTGTTCCTACCAAAGATTAATATAATTCCAACCACCCGAGGGTTGTGACATTTCACTAAAGCAAGTTCAGGTACAGTTCATAACTAGATTGTAAATGGAGTATGTCTTATCATACACTCTAAAATTCATTTAGAGTCAGATTTATATCAAATAGATACATTAAAAAAAGAAAATACTGTGTTACATAGTTGTTCCTGCAAAACTAAGACGCTAACTCTTACCCACTGCAAACGTTTTCTAACTCCAGTATGCCAAATTTATCAAAGTTCCACAAAGTCTGACTTTTTTCCAAGCCTGAAAACCATCAAAATGTCAATAATCAGGCCAGCCTCGATCTCTAGCTCGCAGCAGACTGTCTGTCTGGCTAGCCAAACACACAGTGAAGCCATTAATGGCTCTCAGTTATGTCTGTTGTTAATGCACAGAGAGGCAGAGACTGAAAGCATTACATTGCCCATTTCCAACCATATCCTTTTTCTACTGAAAGTGGAGTGTTGCTGTTGAGAAAAGGGGCACTGGAGTCGCCCAAACCTAGCAGTGATTTGCCACTGCCTTCCTGTCATCTAGAGGCTCAGCTCTGCTGCTCACTGAGTCAGGTGTGTAACTGGAGGCTAACAGGGAAGACTGGCTGGTTGTCTGGGTGACAAGGGAGCAGGACCGCTGTAATAGACTTTGTGTCTCTTGTTAATCAACAGGGCTCTGCTCACACAGGCGTCCATCTTCATTTTCCAATCAATTAGATCCAGTGCGCGCACGCGTGCACGCACGCACACACACACACACACACACACACAGGTGCATGTGACTGAAGTTACTCTGTGGATGTGTGGAAAAGAGGCAAAAGAGTCAGATGGAGGAACCACAAGGGGTAGTTATAAACATGTGTGATTCTGTGCAGTTTGCCAGTAAGGCAGTCATAAAAAAAATACTGCTTTACTGGTGAGCCTTGAGTCATGGCTGGGTTTCTGGATGACTTCGCCTTGACTTTGAGAGGCCCAGGGACACACAGAGCCATAGCCATTATTGTATTGTTGCATGTGAGTTGAGTTTTGACCAGAGACCCTGAGAGTGCAATCGAACCATAAACCAGTAAGCCACAGTTGAGGGCCTAACCGCCCGAGGCAAGGCCTGTTCTGCCAATGCAGGTGACCTTGTTGCTGACAGTTTAACAGCGCTGCCAGCACTGCAAAACGATCATGTGAAGGACAAGGAAAAGGTGAACATTAGAGTCAAAAGATGGGCTAAATATGAATGCAAGAAAAAAAAAAGGGAAATATTTTTTCTTTAACAGAGCAATTTCATGAAATACAGGTATCTAAACTTGTAAATATGAGACTACATACAAGAGATGGTTAGCTAACTTTAGCATGTGGGGAAAAGGGATGCTGCTGTTCTTATAATGTCTGTCATCCTCTCCTAAGCTCATAAACTCTGGCATTTCTAAGCCAGTTTTGTTTTTTTCTAATTTTGCTTCAACTGTTCTCAATGTGTAAAAATATGTGGCGCTACAAGGCATAATAAAGTTATATAAATTGCTGTTTTTATGTCCATTTCCTTTCCAGGAATATCATTGCGATCCGAATAAGTGATTTTTTGGCTTTTCTGAGGCTTTAGGATGAGTCTTGGCAATCAGGAAAGAAAAACTAAAACACATAACAGTCACTCACTCTTTTTCACCTGAAAAAGCCTTTCATTCAAAACATATGTTTATGCTAATTGTATGTCTGGTTAATCAGTGCTTCATATAAATTGCATCACCCATGCAACAAACTGGAGTTCCCAGTCTTTGAGCTAAGCTTAACAAAGCTGTAGCTTTACTCTTAAGGGACAGATACAAGAGTGTTAAACCACATCTTCTATCATTTTGCGTATCTCTCACTAATTTTTCTCCAAGCCAATCGATCATTGCAAACCTGCTAATTGCTATTCAAGTGTATAAATGATCGAAATGAATTGTGACACATGGTGAATGCAATTCTATTAAAACAATACCCTTTCAAACCGGCAGGCATCATTTAGCCACTGACTCCCAACAGCTCATTATTGTTGCTGTGATTAGTCATGTAATGTTGTCATCGCTCACAGCGGCGGTCTGGGATGTGGATGCAGGCTGGACGAGGGCTGCCTGTGGAGTCTGTCTTGCTTCTTCAGGGATTTACAATGTGACAGTGCTAGAGGTGGCCAGATGTGAATTTGGCATTCACATCTGTGCCCCTCTTTTTCAGCCTTGGTGGTTTTCGGCACCAGAGCCACTTGGCTCAGGCTGGTGCATGTGTACTACTCAGGTTATAAGCAGAGCAGTGATTTACTTGAAGTCTGTTTTCAATTAATGTAGTGCGCACATGCGAATGATAAACATGCAGATTTTCTTAATATAAAAATGTCCATGGTTTTTAACTCCAGGGTGGCCATTTTGCATTTACAAGTCCTACACAGTACGAGCATATCCACTGTGCAGTTGTAGCTGTTTATGGCTCGGTTTTATGATACCTATCTTCTAGTCTACCTTTACAATTAATTGAACTGCTTCCCATTATAGTGGATTATCCTTCTCAATTGGGCATTTTTTGGAGCCAGGATTGTTTTTACAATGGTCGTCATTTATTCAGAGTTGCAGCAGACTTTATTTCTTTCTGCTTTTACATGGTCCATGGAAAGTACAATTAAAGCAATTACAGATGAGAAGTAACACTAGCTTCGGGCTACAGACCTGCTTTGTGGGACTTATACGGGATGTGAACCTCTGCTGAACACGATCTTAAGGCTAGGGCTAATCTTTCTTTTCATTGTTTGATTAATTATCCTGCCAACATTACTGATTGACCAATTAAGAGAATAACAAATGAGCTTTTGGAGCATGTAATGACTAAGCGAGGTTAAACACAGCCTCCATCAAAATTCTCCATAATGTTTTTCCTGCTTTTTTCAGACAGTAGCAAGATGAGCCTGCTGTTCTGTGGTGTCTTTAGAGCACGGCGTGGGGAGCAGAATGTTAAAGGCAAAGGTCTCAACAAATTGTTTCCTCAGCTGTGCTGCAAAGGGAAGTGCAAAGGAGAGCAGAAGAATTCCCCCCCGTTAGAGATTTGTTGTCTTAAACTTTCCCCGTTGTGAGAGTTTTTCTTGGTTTCAGCAACAGAATGCAAAATCACCTCCTGTTGTCAAGAAGGAAATCTTACCCAGCGTACAATATGTTCACGTCTAGGATCAAATTGACTATATGCATGATGAATTTACTTAACATTTTCAGAATTTTAAAAATGCCACATATATTCTTTTCCACACATATTTCACATTTCACAGATAGCTCGTTTCCCTCTTAATAAATGAACTCGTCATCGGTTTAACTTCTGTCTAATATTAAAATTGGTTTGGTGAGCTGAAATATGCAAGTGTGACATAAGTGAAGAAACTAAGAGATCAGGGAGAGAGCAAATATTTTTCACAGCACGTGTAAATGAATAAAACCAGCCTTTTAACCAAAAAGAGATCTTGGTAGATAAATTACAAATAGAATCATTGGTAATATCATCGGTATCGACATTGATTAGCAGCCATATTGGAATGTAAACACAGTGTTGGTGCAGAATCTGGTGAATCTGTAAATGTGACATTGGGCATTGTCTCTCTCTCTCTCTCTCTCTCTCTCGCTGCTTCCAGCTGCTTTATTCACAAGGGGTCGTCACAGCAGGCGGTGCCACATGTTTGATTTGTCAGACGTTTCTACGCTGGTTGGCCTTCCTCACACAATCCCAAAGGGATTTGTGTCTCCTCCTGAGACTGGACCAGGAGTCGTTTGCTTGTTAGGCAAATGTGTAAATGACTACACAACAGAGCCAATCAACATATTTCATTCACAAGTGAAATATCCTGACAAGGGAAATGTTCAAATATATTTATTGTTGAACAGAAGCAGCATTGAACTATACAGCATACTTCAAGTCCTGCAGAGTTTGCATACTACCATTGTTCTAGTAGTATGTGCCCTCTATACATTGTATATACACTGAGCACTCTACACTTACCAAATACTCTAGTCCAAAAGTCCAAAAGCAGAATACTTTTCCTGTTATGTAAGTCTATGTAGTGTGGTGAGTACAAGTTCCATTATAGCACGCTTCCATTATGTTGTTATGTGGCGATGTCTTGTAGCCCAATCTTCTGCTGGGGTGAGTGAGGAAGTCACGTTTCCAGCATGATGCAATGCCTCTTTGCTTTTTTAAAATCGAGTTTGGCCTGAATGCTGTGAAGCTTTTCAGTCCCCACTTTACCCCTGAGCAGCATGTTAATTCATTATTTCAGTTCAAAGAGTACAGCTCACTTTGGTACACCGGGTGCTTTTCTCTGCTAATTTGGCATTGTGCATGCTGACTGAGGCTCGACATATGCTGAAAAAAACAAAAACAAACGGAGCCATCATCCTCATCTCACAAATGGTAATTGTGATACTTCACTGCCACAAAAAACAAGTGTTGTTGGTTTTCTCTATCTTTTTTTTTTGAACATCTTTGCCTACATTTGAAGTTGTAGCCATGCTAGTTATCTGTTTACATTGTCATACAAGTTGAATAAAACTGCACAAGGTCACAAACCCCCCACAAATACAATAACATTACAAGCTAATAGTATATGCTAATAGCAAACATGTATCTACAGTATTGTATGAATTGTGAGTAACACACATTACATTGCATCTCTTTCTCCATCACAACACCAGTGAATTCTCCGAAGCTTCTGTGTCTTTTAAGCAAGTCTTTAGTTTTTGTCACTTCAGCTGTTCGTCATATTATTGACTCCCAAAAAACACTTCCGTTTTGTTTTGTTTCTGTCTCATTCCCTTGTGTTTCTTTCGACTTCTGTTGTGTTTTGTGTGCTTTGGCAGGGTTTTGTTAAGTTGCAGTGCATTTGACCTCTCAAAGCCATCGACATACAATGACGCAATCAAGAACAGCGGGACTTTCCCATATTTTTGTTATCGTAATTTCACTTTGTGCAAACTCTCTGAAAACTATGTCAGAAAAATGTTATTTATTGATCTGTTTCTGATCCAAAAAAACAAATACACAAGACACTATTTTGGCCCTGGTTCTCATCCAGCAAAGCTCTTGGCTGTGAGGGTAAACTCCCAATGATCACAGCCTCATGTGCCTGGTTACACAGCCAGCCAATAAAATGTGTCCCCTTAGTGATGCTGGCACGTTTTCCTTCTTTGACCTGTTGTGATAATGCTGTGTGGATTGTGATCAATCTGCAGTTTCTTGTAAACCTTTAAGAGTTTTTAATCTGAAGTTTAATCATTTGCAAGTGCGCCACAAAGGGCTATTTATTTATTGGAATCATTAATAAACAACAATCATTTAAGGAATGGACTCAGTTTGTAATCTTAGTAAGAAATTCATAGAAAATAAACAAAGACAGACAAATAAAACCTGTTTTTTTCCTCTCCCAGAAGGGAGGGAGCTTGTAATTGATTCCAGTTGTCTGTCTGTCTGTCTGTTTGTTCGGAGTCTCGCGTCTACAGTTTTCAAACTTTGTGTGATGGTAGATACCAATAACAACTTGAGCTTGATCAAGGTCACAGCAAATGAGTAAAAACTTTATGTTACGCAAAACTTTTTTAGGCATTGTCTTTAAACCTCATAACAATAATACTAGGCCTTGGTTGACTAAGAATTTGACTGCAACCTTTATTGATAACGTAGCGCTCAAGGTCAGAGTTGACCTTGGAAAAAAATAATTCAAGAAATCATATCAAGTGTGCTGTAGGAGTATAGCCCTTGACCTTCTGGGGAGGGGGGGGGTCATAACATAAAACACAGGAAAGTTGAATGTGCTT